>PVKN010000901.1:0-38764 GCA_004027915.1 Capromys pilorides
TTTAAACAGCCAGCTGAGCCTGCCCTGGGGGTGGCTCTGGCACAGCATGTGGTGCTGGGGATCTCCCCGCAGTTGCCTAAGCTTTACTAAGCAGGTTCTTAGACTGTTGAACCATCTCACCAGCCCAGAACTCAGGCCCTTCAGCTTGCTAGGCAAGCGCTTATTCTACTGCGCTATCTCCCCCAAATTACCAGTTTAGCGGTTTTTTTTTTGTCTTTTTGAGACAGAGTCTCACTACGCCATTCAGCTGGCCTTGAACTCACCTCGTAGCCCAGACTGGCCTCAGACTCACGGCAGCCCTCCCAAGCGCCAGGCGCCCAGGCGTGTGCTATCACACCTGGCAACAGCTGTTAAGTGTGCGCTTCTGCAGCATTCCTATTATTGTGCAAACACTGCTGTTACCTATTTTTAGAACTTCTCCCCAAACTGAACTCTACCCGTGAAAAAACAACTCCCGCTGGGCCCCAGCTCCCGGCAGTCGCCATCGCACTCTGCCCCACACACCTCGCCCAAGTGGAGCCATGGAGTATTTGTCTCCGTGAAGGATTCCTTAACCCTCGGCCTCTGGTGACCCCAGTTAATTTCTGCCCCTCGCCCTGCACTCTGACCGCCCCACCGCCTGTCTCCCTAGGGCTCCAACGCCGTGTCCTCTGCTCTCGGGGCCTGTCTGCTGCTCCGAGTGATGGCCCGCCAGGAAACAGAGACGGAGGAGGCGGCCCGGAGGAAGGAGCTGGCGGCCAAGTTTGAAAGCATGGGTGTTGGTGCGTGGGGGGCCGCGGCTGGGCAGAGGGGCTGGGGTGCCCGGGAGGGGGGTGCTGTGTGCAGGCCCGTGCCCCACCCCACGGCCTCTGCCCGCTCCTCCCCTCCCTGCTCATGGAGCCCCTTGTCCCCAGACCTTTTCGGGGAGTGCTACCGCAACAGCGAGAAAAGGGCCTCCCGCCTGCTCCTCCGCCGCTGCCCCCTCTGGGGCGATGCCACCTGCCTCCAGCTTGCCATGCAGGCTGACGCTCGCGCCTTCTTTGCTCAGGATGGGGTGCAGGTGAGCATCTAGCTCTGGGGACGCCCCTTGGTTTGAGCAGGCCTCCCCTGAAGACTCTTCTCTTGAGCCAGTCCTCCCACCCACAGCCCAGCCCACGGCCCTACATAGGTCCTCTCGGTGGGTAAAGGAATTCCTGTCACTGCTACTAGGAAGCCCCGCCCCTCAAACTGGAAGCTCTGCTGGGCATGGTGGCACACATCTGTAATCCCAGCAGTTGGGAGGCTGAGGCAGGAGGATCAGTGTGAGTTCGAGACCAGCCTGGGCTACAAAAGTGAGCTCAAGGCCAGCCTGAACTGCATAGCGAGACCCTGTCTCAAAAAGACCAGAAAAAAAAAAACAAAAACAAAAACAAAAACCCACAAAACCAAAAACAAAAACCGGAAGTTCTTCTCCAGCCCATCTTGGACTCCCCAAAGGAAATCCCTTCTCAACTATAGTGACCCTGTTCCTACTGTTCTAGGTGTTCCCATTGACCTCAGAGGAAGCCCACCTTCATCTCCAGGAAATCCTTTGTCCTAGTTCTGGTTCTCAACAGAGTGACTTCACCAGCCAGGCATGGTGGTGCAGGCCTGTAATCCCAGTGCTCAGGAGGCTGAGGCTAGAGGGTAACTGTGAGTTCAAGGCCAGCCTGAGCTACACAGGGAGACCCCGTGTCTCAAACACAAAACACCTCGCTAAAACATTACCTGATGTTCTGGACACAGACAAATGTTTGTGTAGGAACTCCCACTCTTCCCGTAGAACGTTCTTTTCCAAGGGCTGTGCGGCTTGCCCCTAATTCTCTTTCATCCTGACAACTAGACATTTTGTAAACTTTCTCAGTATCCCTCAATTATTTTCTGAGGTAGATCTCTCTCCCTGTAGCTCAGGGTGGCTTTACACTCACGATGACCTCGTGTCTCAGCCTCCCATGTGCAGAGAATACAGGCTTGTGCTAGGACACCTGGCCCTCGGGGGCCCTCACTTAAATGACTGGAGCACAGGTGGCCCCACCCTCAAGAGCGGTTCTTGCACCCAACACCAAGTGTAGTTTACACAAACAGGAAGGAAGTCGTGTCTGCATCTATTAGGACGATTTGGCTGGCATTATTATTATTATTATTAATTTATTTGGTACAGGATCTCACTAAACAGCTCAGACTCATAGTGATTCACCTGTTTTCAGCCTCCCCAGCCCTGGGATTACAGGCAGGCCTCACCACACCCGGACTCTTGACTGGCATTTTGATGAGTACCCAAAGTCCCTTGCTTTTAATAGTGGAGAAACGCCTGGGCCCAGTGCTACCGCTTACTGATCCTGTTTTACTGAGTCGCTTCCTAGCGTCCCTGCGTCAAATGTGGAAGGGTGAAAGTCCTGTGCTGAGTGAGCTACTAATCTGTGGAAAGCACTCAGCCCTGTGTCTGGCTCATGGTGACCATGGACATCGGCTGCCAAACCCTGGGCAGGTTGTCTGCTTTTGACCACCACCCCTCAACCCTCTCTGCCGTGCGCTCCCCCCCCGCAAGCCTTGGCCCTGTGCTCCACCAGGGATCTAGCGGGGGTCCAAGGGAGTTCAGGTTCCTGATCCTCCCCATCTCCCACAGTCTCTGCTGACACAGAAGTGGTGGGGGGAGATGGACAGCACCACCCCCACCTGGGCCCTGGTTCTCACCTTCTTCTGCCCCCCACTGATCTACACCAACCTCATCACCTTCAGGTTAGTCCCCCGGGTGAGACTGACAGGAAGGGTGCCTGGCTGCTGGTCCTTCTCACTTCTGCCCACCTTTCTTGCTTGGCTTGCCTGGCATGTCCCTCCCCTGGATGGAATGCTCTGGAAGGTGATCTTTTGGGGTGCTCCTTGCAGTGTCTAGGGAAGCAGCTGCTGTGCTTTTCTGGTCCCTGGCCCTATGAGACGGTCCCTTTGGGGTGGCTCCAGGGGGCCACCTCTGTCTCTCTGCAGTGTCGCTGGGTGAAGAACTCTGAGTCTGTCTGGAGGCCCCTGTCTGATTCTTACTCTGTGCTTCCCTCCATGCCAGGAAACCAGAAGAGGAGTCTGCACAGAAGAACCCGGATTCTGACATGGACAGAGGCATTAATGGAGAGGTTTCCCTTGGGTAAGTGATACCGCCAGTACTGTGTGCATGTGTGTGTGTGTGTGTGTGTGTGTGCGCGCGCGCGCGCGCGCACACTCTAGGAAGTGTCAGAACATTCGTGGCCTCCACATCCCAGGAGGGCCTGAGCACAGGCCAGGGTGAGAACTGGGCCTTAGGAAGTCTCCAAAATGCCAAGCCCAAGGCCTGGCTTGCCATTTGCCTCAGTTACCAAGGAGGCCGCTAGGTGAGCGTTTGGTCCTCTGTGGTAAGTGGAGTTGGGTGGAGAGGTTCAGTTAGGGCTTTTGCTTGGATATTTTCCCCGAGCCCTCAGCTCTTGCTCTTAAAGTATGTGTGGTAGTCATGAAAATTTTATAAGAATTAAGTTTATGGGGCTGGTGAGATAGCTCAGCGGTCTAAAGGGCCTGCTTAGGCAACCGCAGGGACCGCGATTTGATCCCCAGCACCACATGCTGCACCAACCCCACCCCCAGGCAGGCTGAGCCGGCCGTGACATAAATACAAAAAGTTTTAAAAAAATAATCAAATTTATAACGCCTGTAACCACTGCACTTGGGAGGCTGGGGCAGGGGGAATGTTGTGAGTTCAAGTCCAGCCTGGGCTACAAAGTGAGCTCAAGGCCAACCTGAACTCTGAACTGCATGGCAAGATCCTGTCTCAGCCGGGCATGGTGGCGCATGCCTGTGATCCCAGTACTCGGGAGGCTGAGGCAGGAGGATTGGTGTGAGTTCGAGACCAGCCTGGGCTCAAGGCCAGCCTGAACTGCATCGTGAGACCCTGTCTCAAAACAAAAAAGACAAAGAAAAGATCTTGTTTTCCTGTCTCAGCCTTTCCCCCGACACAAGTCTTATGAGGTGGGGTACACTTCTGCTCTGGTGCCTCATGAGGCTCTGGGCTCCATCTTCAGCACCACCAAAAAGAAAAAAACAAAACCAATCCCACCTGAGGGGACTAACCTGAAGGCAGTGAGGTTGGTATAGATCAGTGGCGGACAGAAGCAGGTGAGAACCAGGGCCCAGGTGGAGGTGGTGCTGGCCCCCACCCCACCACTCTGCGTCAGCAGGGACTGTGGGGGCTGGGGAGGCTCAGGAAGCTGAACACCCCTCGGTCCCCCACAAGAGCCCCGCACTAGTGCCACCTGCGCTTGTGTGAGTGTGCTCCACAGCACGTGCTCCATGGTGAAGCCACCTAACGAAGCCTTACTCGGACCGTGTCCTCTTGGGAGAGGGACGCAGGACTGCACGCACATATCTAGTTTGTAAAAAAATTAATTTACATATAGTGTTTTCCAAGCCTGTGTACTTAAAAAGGATACCACACATTCAAGCTAGAAGGGAAAACGTAAGAGAAATAGGTGGGCCACACGGCAGGTTTCGATGGAAACCACACTGCTGGTGGTCAAGGTCAGCCTAGTGGTTTTCTGCATTCTGTACTATGTGATGATGACGACAGAATATTCACAATGGGCAGCCACAGTGCTAATTTATTTTTATTATTTATTTATTGATTGATTGATTGTCTTTTTGAGACAGGGTCTCACTATGCAGTTCAGGCGGGCCTTGAGCTCACTTTTGTAGCCCAGGCTGGTCTCGAACCCACACCAAGCCTCCTGCCTCAGCCTCCCAAGTGCTGGGATTACAGGCATGTGCCACCATGCCTGGCCAGTGCTAATTTGTTTAGAAAGTCACATCATTTAATATTCTCATGAAATAATGCCTATTACTTTGTTTCTGAAAGTGTCTCCCTATGTTTGTCTGGCCTCAAACTTGCAGAAATCTTCCTGCCTCAGCCTCCTGAGTAACTAGGGTTACAGACATGCCCCACCCCCCCAGCTTTCCTGTGAGTTTTGGCTTGGTTGTTGGTCATCTCATTCATTTGGGTATTTCAAATTCAAGGGCAGAGGTAAGAGGAAACAATCCAGACAGAAGATCAGCACTCAGCAAGAAGGGACAGAGAGCCGAGCGGATTCTCCAGGCCAGAATTCGGAAAGCCAATTTGGTTTCCTGTTCATTCCTGAGAGTAGAGGGTGGGAGAGTTCCATGAGCAGCCTGGGCTGGATGATCTCTGACTGGAATCTTCGGATCTCGATCACAGAATCAAGGAGGCCCCAGGTCATTGTGGGGGGCTGAGTCAGCAGAAGGCCTAAGTCAGAGGCTGTGAAGGGAAAGAAAGGGATTTGGAGTGAAAAGCCAGCCCAGATCGGAAAATGAGCCACTTGCTAAGGGAGATTTTGGGCTGGGGAGATAGCTCTGCAGCTTAAGCACCTGCCTGGCAAGGGCAAGGTCCTGAGTTCAATCCTTGGTACCAAAAAATAAAATAAAAGATAAGGGAGATTTCAGAGGTCAGTGGTTAGAGGTAGGCGTCAAGATGCTAGGCAGGCAGGGGTGCTGGTGGATACATCTCTGGAGTCTGAGGCAGGAGAACTTTGAGGTCGAGTCCACGCTGGGCAATTTGGCAAGAATCCCTGCCTCAAAATAAAAGAGGACTGGGTGTAGCTCATGCTGACGGTGTAGCTCATGCTGACGGTGTACCTTAGTGTGCGGGATGGTCCTGGTTCAGTCCCCATGGGGGATGGGGGAGGGAGGAGAAGAGAAAAAAAAAAGAATAGAGAGAGGGGCTGGGGAGACAGCTCCGTGGCACAAGTGCCTGCCTCGAGAGGTCATGAGTTCGAATCCCTGTCCCGCAAAAAAAAAAACACAGAAAAGTTAAGTTTCAGGTCACACAGGATCCCTGCCCTGCAGGCCATGCCGTTGTCCGTCCTCCTGCCTCAGCCTCCCGAGCGCTGAGATCACAGGCCTGCGCCACCAAGCCAGCCTTGGGGGAGGTCGCCCCGCGTGCAGGTCAGGGACCGGCGCTGGCGCTGGAACCTCCCCTCGCCCCCTCTCCCCGCAGACCCAAGGACTCCCTGGAGAGGGCGCTGCCGCCGGGCCGCCGGGGGCGCTGCTCGGGGCGCCGCTGCCTGAGCCGCTGGTCGCGCTTCTGGGGGTCGCCGGTGACCGCCTTCCTGGGCAACGTGGTGAGCTACCTGCTCTTCCTGCTGCTCTTCGCGCGCGTGCTGCTGCTCGACTTCCAGCCCGGGCGGCCGAGCGCCTGGGAGCTGCTGCTCTACTTCTGGGCCTTCACGCTGCTCTGCGAGGAGCTGCGCCAGGGCCTGGGCGGCGGCTGGGGCAGCCTGGCCAGCGGGGGACCGCGGCCCGGGCACCTCCCGCTGCGCCACCGCCTGCAGCTCTACCTGGCCGACGCCTGGAACCAGTGCGACCTGCTGGCGCTCACGTGCTTCCTGCTGGGCGTGGGCTGCCGGTGAGTGGGCCGGGCCCGACCCGAGCCACCGCGGCGCCTGGGGTGAGGGCAGGCGCCCCAGTTTTTATTTTCCCGGTACTGGGTGTGGAACCCTGGGCCTCTGCACTGTGCTATATCCCCAGCCCTGTGTATTTTTTATTTTTGCATCTGTAAATTGTTAAAAAAAAATTCTTTTCTGTTCTTTTCTTCTTTCCTTCTTTTTCTTTTCGTCAGATAGGGTCTCACTATGCAGTTTAGGAGAGCCTTGAGCTCACTTTGTAGCCCAGCCTGTTCTCGAACTCACAGCGACCCTCCTGCTTCAGCCTCCAGAGTTTCTAGGATTACAGGCGTGTGCCACCACGCCTGCTGCCCTGCTTGGTACCTGCTCCCCCCTACAGGGGATTGGACCCAGGGAGCACAGAGCTGTACCCCAGACCTTTTTTTATTTTATTTTGAGCCAAAATCTTGCTAATTTGCCCAGAATGATCTCAAATTTGCAATCCTTGTGCCTTAGCTTCTTGAGGTGGCTAGGATCAGGGTGTCTCACTGCCGTCCATTAGCGCCAGGCCAACCCCCATGCCCCCTTAGGCTTCAGCGCACGTCCCCACCTTTCAGAGGCTCCTTCCCTCTCACACTCTGGATCCCTTCTTTGTGTCTCCCTGAGGTCCCCTAAACGTTGTTCTGACCGTAGCTTGTTTCTCCCCTCTCACTCAATCATGTGACATCTGTCTCACCCTATAGCAGCCTAAGCCAGACCACCCGATTTATGTATGTATTTATTTTAAACAATGTGTTTGAGACAGGGCCTCATGATATAGTTCAGACTGGCCTCGATCTCACTGTGTAGCCAAGGCTGGCCTCGAACTCAAGGCAGAAAATCGCTGTGAAGGAAAATGAAAAGGGCCCTGCCGAGGGGAAAAGTGGCTCCTTCCCAACTGAATGGAAGAATCGTTGATTAATGAATGAATTAATTTTGAGACAGGGCCTTGCTGTGCAGCCCAGGCTGGCCTTTAGCTCATTGTATAGCCCAGGTGGGCCTTACACCTGCGCTTGCCTAAGGGTGCCCTAAGTTTGCCTGGGCAGGTGCTTTAGTCCACTGAGCTTTCTCGCTGGCCCCAACACCCAGCTATTTCTATTCTTATAATTCCAAAACAATGAAAGTTTACTTCCCAGATTGAAAGTGGGTGGATCAAATAGCACGAACATTCCTGACCCAGATTTCCCGTCCGTAGCTTTGCCCTTGCAGAGGGCCACCGTCAGGTCTCCACAGTGCCCCTTGAGTACGCTCTTGGTAATCCTTGATCCTGTTTACTTTAACGTCCTTTTTCTTTTCTATTTTTTTAAATTAATTTTAATGAGAAATAGCAGTGAGACAGTTTCAAAACAGGTTAGTAGGACAATTACAATAGTTAATAAATTGCATTTCTTTTTTTTTTTTTTTCAGTACTAGGGATCAAACTCAGGACCTTGTGCTTCCCAGGCAGGCACTTATACTGTTGCTCTGTCTCCCCAGCCCTCAAGCTCACTTTGTAGCCTAGGCTGGTCTAGAACTCACAACGATCCTCCTGCTTTAGTAGCTCTCTTTTTGCAACCTATAGCTTGTCTTTTTTGAGACAGGGTCTCACTATGTATTCTAGGCTGGCTTTGAACTCACTATGAGGCCAAGGCTGGATTTGAACTCATAGAGACACTCCTGGCTCAGCCTCCTGAGAGCAGGGATTATAGGGAAGCACAACCCCACCTGGGCATTTGTCTTTTCACTTTCATATGTTAACTTAAACATTCGTATATTCTTTAATCTTTCATTTTGAAAAAAAAATATGAGACTAAAAAATCATGGCAGAAGCAGCGCAAAGAGTTCTTCCCATATTTTTAACCCAGGTCTTCCCAGGGTCATGACAGGATGTGATCTAAACTTGAAAACTGCACTTAAAACCTGCCAGCTGTCCCACTGACATCCTCGGTAGCCCAGGGTGGCCTCAAACTCGGGGGTCCTCCCGAGTCAACCTCCTGAGTGCTGGGATTACAGGTGTGCTCACCATGCCTGGCTGCGCACAGGAATTTTATATTTCAAAAAGTAGTTAAATTCATCAACTTTTTCCTTATTGTAATCTTATGTCTGCTACCTATGATTTTAGGTCCTATGACTTTTTTTTTTTTTTTTTAGGCAGAATCTCGTTCTAGCCCAGGCTGGCCTCAAATTCTTGATCCTCCTGCCTCAGCCTCTGTAGGAGAGCTGACATTGCTGACCACAAAGGCTGCTTCGGGAAGTTTTACCAGCTTGAGTCTTCCAGGCACCTCCCAGCTTTTTCTCAATCTTTCTTCTTCTTTTTCTTTTTGTATTTAGTACAGGGTCTATAGGGTCTACGAGTAAATGAGACTCCTAGTCATCCTCCTGTTTTCAGCCTCCCAAGTGCTGGGATTACAGGCAGCGTGCCACCACGCCCAGTCTCAATCGCTGTCTCACACCCCAGGATCGGGGCCAGCATGGCCCTCCAGCGGTTGAACCCCAGCTGCTGCGCTCTGCCTAAGCAGGCGCTTTAGTCCACTGAGCTATCTGGCTGGCCTTTTTTTCCCATTCCTAAGCCTTCATTTCTCCATTTATTTATGGGCGCGGTGCCCTGCATATGTACTGGTAACTGAATAAACCCCCGTGAAGGGGGGGTCTCAGCTTCTCTGTGAGCCTCAGGTAACCTGCTGCGTGTCTTCTGACCCCAGGCTGACCCCGCGTCTGTATGACCTGGGCCGCACGGTGCTGTGCCTCGACTTCATGATCTTCACGCTGAGGCTGCTGCACATCTTCACTGTGAACAAGCAGCTGGGGCCCAAGATCGTCATCGTGAGCAAGATGGTGAGCGCCCTGCTGGGGGACGACGGGCAGGACAAAGGGGAGGAGCCTCTGGAGGCGTGGCCTCAGTGGGCGGGTGGAGGGGAGGAGCCTCTGGAGGCGGGGCCGGCACTGGGCGGGGCCGGCTCAGCGGCCTCTTCCTCCTCTGCAGATGAAGGATGTTTTCTTCTTCCTCTTCTTCCTCGGTGTCTGGCTGATTGCCTACGGTGTGGCCACTGAGGGGCTACTAAGGCCCCAAGACCGTGATCTCCCCGGTATCCTGCGTCGTGTCTTCTACCGGCCCTACCTGCAGATCTTTGGGCAGATCCCCCAGGAGGACATGGATGGTAGGAGTGGTGACCTGCCACGTCCCTCTGGTCCCTGACCCTCTCCTCTGGGTCTCTCTCTCCCATTCTGAGCCTCTGTCTCCTTCTATGGATCTTTGTCCCCCTCTCTGGGTCGCCACCCCGCCGCATGCCGGGCAGTCCTTTGCCAGGTCCCTGAGTGTCTGCTTTCGCAGGGACCCTCATGAGCTCTATGAACTGCTCATCGGAGGAGGGCACCTGGGCTCAGCCTTCGGGGCTCCAGGCGGGCTCCTGCGTCTCCCTGTACGCCAACTGGCTGGTGGTGCTGCTCCTCGTCGTCTTCCTTCTCGTGGCCAACATCCTGCTGCTCAATTTGCTCATTGCCATGTTCAGGTGAGGGCCCGAGCCGTCTCTGCCCTCACCCGAGGTCCCATCACTTTCCACCAACCTCATCATACCTGCCTCCAACTCAGTTTAATGCCATGGCCTGGTGGTGGTGCTGTGCACCTATAATTCCAGCACTTGGGAGGCTGAGGCAGGACAACTGTTTCAAATTCAATGCCAGTCTGGTTTACTTAGCAAGACCTTATCTCAGAATACCAAAACCCAAACCAAAAATAATCTAAAACTCTAGGCTGGTAAGACGGCTCAGCAGTCTAAAGCACCTGCTTAGGCAAGCTTAGGCAACTAAGGGACCTTGGTTCGATCCCCGGCACCATATGGTGCGCCAGCCCCATCCCCAGGGCAGGCTGAGCCAGCCATAAAAAAATAAAAAATAAAAAATAAAAAATAAAAAAAAAATCTAAGACTCGCTGACTTGTACCCCAGTTGCACCAGACCCTGTTCCTCATTTGGACTTTAGACTCATTTTCCTGAGCCCCAGAGAAAAAAAAAATTTTTTTTAACATTGTGTGTAAATACATATAATATAAAATTGGCCATTTTAACTACGTATGTGTCCAATTAGGTGACACTAGTTATGTTCATGGTGTTATACAACCATCAGCGCAGTCCATTTCCAGAATGTGCACTGTTAGTAACTCTTGCTTCCAGCTGGCCTGATAGCTCAGCGGATTAAAGCGCCTACTTAGGCAGAAGGCAGTGGCTGGGGTTTGATCCCCGGTGTGCACCCCTGGGGTGTGCTGAGACAGCAATTGAGACAGCATAGTGGCATGTGCCTGTAATCTGAGCACGTGGGAGGATGAAAACAGGAGAATCACTATGAGTCTGATCTACGTAGTGAGACCCTATAGACCCTATCCCAAATACAGCAAAAACAAGGTAAAACAAAACCCTCCTGCTTCCCTTCCACAGCCCTTGGTAACCTTTTCTTTTCTTTTCTTTTTCTTTTTTTTTTTTTGTGGTACTGGGGATTGAACTCAGGACCCTGCGCTTGCCAGGCAGACACTTACTCTACTGAGCTATTTCCCAGGCCCCAGCTCTTGGTAACCTTGAAACTGCTTTCCACCTCTGGATGGGGTTGTAATATTCCACTGTCTTCACATGCGTGCTGATTTACCTGAGTTGCAAAGCCGGGTTATTTTTTACCTTTTGGCTGCTGTGAATAATGCCTCCACGACCATCGGCTTGCAAGTGCAAGTCCCTGTTTTATTTCACCGGGCTGTGTACCTGGACATGCCATGACTGGGTTATATTGTAATTCTATGTTTAGCTTTTTGAAATCTTAAAAATTTGATTTTTTTTCCCTAAGAGTTCTATGGTTTTAGCTCTTTATGTGGAGATTGTTGTCACTCCAGTTTTAGTTCAGTTTTTGTGTGTGATATGAATTGAGGCCCCAATTCCATTCTTTGTGCATGTGAAAATCCACTCATGCCAGGCTAACTTGTGAGAGAAAATGTTCCTTCCCTTTAATTAGACTTGGCATTCTCATTAAAATCAATCAGCTGTTGTTTTAGTTTCCCAGGGACTGCAAACAAAGTATCTAAGCCTGCGAATCTTTAAATAGCAGGAATATACCATCTCACCAGTCTGCATACAGGTCCACAGTCAAAGTTCTGACACAGTTGGCTCCCTCTGAGGGTTTAAGCGAGAATCCCCTTCCTGCCTGTTGCCCTTGGCTTTTGGTGGGGTGGTGGCTATCTTTGGTTTTAGATGCAGCGTTAAAATCTGCCTGCATCTCTCTGTATGTGCCTGTGCCCAAATCTCCCATCTTATGACAGCAGTGACCACCGCAATGACCTCATTTTAATTTAATTATTCTGCACAGACTGTATTTCCAAAAAAACAAAAGTAAAGTCATATTATTAGGGGTTAGGGCTTGAGGATATGTTTTGTCTTGCTTGGGACATGTGCTCCAGCCGGCCTTGAACACACTTATGTTGCCTATGCTGGCTCAAACACATGCTTATCGTCCTGCCTTAGACTCCCAAGTGCTGGGATTACAGACATGTACCACCACATCTGGTTGAAGCATGTTTCTTGGTACCAGGAATTGAACTCATGACCTAGCACTTGCTGGGCAGGCACTGTGTGGCTGAGGTATATCCCTGGCCCTGAAACATGTTTTTAAGGGAGACATAATCTGCTATATACATTCATAGATTTATGAGTTTGTTTCTGGGTTTTTAGTCCATGAGTCTGTATGTCTGTCCTTGTGGCCATACCAAACTGTTTTGATTATTGTAGCTTTGCAGTGTATTTGCAAATTAGGTAATTTGAACTCTCTAGCTTTGTTATTTTTCAAAATATTCAGGGCCTCTAGCAAGTCCTAATGATTAAGGATTGGATTTTCCATGTCTGCAAAAAAAGATTGAGATTTCTATAGTGATTACATTCTTTTTGAAAGTTTTTTTTAAAACTGTATTTATGTTATGCCGGCTCAGCCTGCCTTGGGGTTGGGGCTGGTGCAGCACGTGGTGCTAGGGATCAAACTGCAGTCCCTGCAGTTGCCTAAACTTGCCTAAGCAGGTACTTTAGACCGCTGAGCCATCTCACCGGCCCCTGCACTGAGTTTTTATTTTTATTTTATTTTATTTATTTATTTATTTTGAGACAGGGTCTTGCTAAGACCTTCTCTAAGTTGGCCTGGCTAGGCTTGAGTTAATGATCCTCCTACCTCAGTCTCCCAGAGTGCTTGGATTATAGGTGCACACCATCAGGGGCAAGATTTTGATTGATTTTCATATGGTTGAACTGCCATTACTTTCCTAATATAAATCTTTTTTTGGGGGGAAGGGTCTACAGGGTGTTTGGGAGTTTCACTACTAGATCAGATTCATAGTGATCCGCTTGTTTACAGCCTCCCAGGAGCTGGGATTACAGGCGCACGCCACCATGCCCTGTCCCCATTGTGGGCTCAGTGCGTAATCCGCTGAGCTGTTTGGCCACCCTTTAAGACCCTGTGCTTACTGGGCAAGCACTTTTTCTACTGCGCTATCTCCCCGGCGTTGGACTTGGAAGGCTTATTGCCTGACATCTAACCTTGATCCTCATCCCACTCCCAACTCCCACCCTTGACCTCCCTTTGACCTTCAATAACCTTTGACCTCTGATTTCTGCAGCTACACGTTTGGCAAAGTACAGGGCAACAGCGACCTCTATTGGAAGGCGCAACGCTACAGCCTCATCCGGGAATTCCACTCGCGGCCTGCCCTAGCCCCGCCCCTCATCGTCATCTCCCACGTGCGACTCCTCATTAAGCGCCTGCGCGGGAGCCGCCTTTCTAACATTCCTTCCTCGCCTGCCATTGAGCACTTTCGTAAGCACTAAAATCTGGCCCTCAGTGGTAGAGCTTGAGAAGAAAGAAGGAGGGAGGTGGGTGGTGGGGAGAGCGCCCTTGGAACTGCGGGGCGTGGTCGTGCAGGGCGGGGCGTTGTCTAGGCTCGCCCAGAGGCGTGGTTGGTGGAGTGCTGGGAACTGCAGGGGTTTGGAGTAGGGCGTCCCAGAGGTGAAGGGGCCCTTTAACTCATTGGACCTGTCCACCAGGTGTCTACCTCTCCAAGGAAGCCGAGCGAACGCTGTTGACATGGGAGTCAGTACAAAAGGAGAGTTTCCTGCTAGCCTGCGCGCGAAACAATCGGGAGAGCGACTCTGAGCGTCTTAAGCGCACCTCTCAGAAGTGAGGCGGGGCCGGGGCGGGGCTTCTAGACATGGGCGGGGCCGTGACTAGGGGAGGGGGACAGGGGCGGGGCTTGGGGAGATAGTGGAGGCGGAGTCTTGGGTGGGGCTTCTGAAGTGGGCGTGGCCACCCGCCTGAGGGCTTTTTTTCCTAGGGTGGATACCGCATTGAAGCAGCTGAGACAGATACGGGAATATGATCAGCGTCTGAAAGGGCTGGAGCGGGAGGTGAGGATGTTGGGCCTGGGGGTGGGGGCTGTGGCCGATATTGGGGCAGTGGGGTTCCTTTCTGCATCCATGTTATTTGCTCCACAGGTCCAGTACTGTAGCCGTGTCCTGGACTGGGTAGCTGAGGCCCTGAGCCGCTCGGCCATGCTGCCACCAGATGGGCCACCGCCCCCTGTCCGGCATGGGTCGAAAGGTCAGTCTGTAGGGCTGTCTTAGTTACTCTTCTCTCATTGCTGGGACAAATACCCAACACTTACAATAAGGGAAGGAAAGGTTTATTTAGCTCACAGTTACTGGAGGTTTTAGCCCATATTCAGCTGGCTCCAAGGCAGAGTGGCACATGGCAGAGGGCAATCTTTCATGGCAGCTGGCAACAGCAAGAGCACAGGGAGAGAGCTAGCAGCAGCTAGAACAGCTAACTTCTCTTCTTCCCTTACATTGAAATGCAAATCACCTGCCCCAGGGGAGCTGCAACACCCATTTTCACAATAATCAATTACAAATTCAATAAGGGGCCCCATGACCGCATGAGGCTTTGGGGGAACACCTAGACACAAACCATAACAAGGGCCTCCCCGGAGTTCTCCTGCACCTGTGCTTGCGCTGACTCCCCTTGTCCCTGGCCTTTCTCTGGCGTCCTTCGTACCTTCTGTGCTGCTTTTCCTGGGTTCCTCTTTGCCAGTCGCCTGTTTCTCTTCTCCTACTGGAAAGGCGACTTCTCTCTTCCCTGCAGACTGAGTGCTGCTGGTCTTCATGGAGTGGCCCCACCTGTGTGCCCGACAGCCTCTTCCCTGAGCTGGGCACTAGGCTCCTGGACCATGGTGTGGACACCTTGGGGAGTGTCGCCCAGGCGAACCACAGCAGGCCCAGCTCCTCCCTGCACCAGCCCCATCTGGGAAGACCGGGCTGTGCAGCCGCGCTGCCAGCCCTCGAAGGGACCTGCCCCAGCAGGGGACACAGGAGGGTCGTCCGGGCTGCCGGGACCACTGACTCCATTCCCAGCTTCCCCACACTGGGGAAATAAAGCCTTTGAGATCAGTAGCGTCTGGCTGTTGGATCCTTGGGAACCAGTGGGTGCTGCGGTTCTCCTGGGAGTGGCTGAGGCTAGATTGGAGGTCCTTGGACCTTGGTGGCAGGGCTTCTGTCCCTCCTCCTGCCAGACACACGCTCCAGCATCTTGTCTGTGCTATTCTGATGGTCCTCACACTGGGGGGCAGGGACCCATTTTGGCACATATTGGTTTCTGTTTCCAGGGGAAAAATAACTCCCTGATAATCAGCAGATTATTTCCTGGAGAGGGCTGGGTGGGTGGGCGCTGGGTACATCTGCCTGGCACTAGGCAAACAGATGATGCAGATTGGAGAAGATAAATGCATATGTGTCTTTAAAAAGTCTAATTAGTCGAAAATTGTAGGCCACGCACACATGGTAGATATGCATCATTATACATGCAGTTTAACTAAATAACCCATAACAGACTAAACTGGTAATGACAAGGCTGAACTGACAGAAATTATTAGTTAAATAGCAAGAAAGCCACCAACAGCCAACACATCCCAAAATCCAAACCAAAACATCCTTCCTCCAAACTGGAAGCTTTCCAACTGGCTCCTCTTCGGGTGCACTGTAGCTTTGGAACACTGCCAAGTGTGCGACACCCAGACTTCTCCCAGAAACGCTGACTCAGGCCTCATCAACCCAAGCGGTAACAATCATGGTAATGAAGACGGTGGGGTCGCAGCAGCAGTGACGCTGGAGGCCCGGGCTGTGTCTGGATTTGCATATGTGCTGGAAATCAACGATCCTTTCTGATGACCTATGAAGTACCTGGTTTTTTTTTTTTAGACAAGGTGTCATTGTGGAGTTTAGGTTGACCTTGAGTTCACTATGTAGCTCAGGGTGACCTCGAATTCTTAGAGATCCTCCTGCCTCAGCCTCCCAATGCTGGGATTACAGGCATGCACTACCATGCCTGGCCTTATTATCCTTTTTTTTTCCTCCTGCTTCCCCTCCTCATTCCTTTTTTTTTTTTTTTTTTTCAGTATTTGGGAATTGAACCCAGGGCTTTCACACTTAAGCTCTTTTTTTTTTTTTTCTATGTATGTGTGTATGTATGTATGTATGTATTTATTTATATTATGGATGGCTCAGCCTGCCCTGGGGGTGGGGCTGATGTAGCATGTGGTGCCAGGGATTGAACCATGGTGCCTGGGGTTGCCTAAGCTTGCCTAAGCAGGTGCTTTAGACCACTGAGCCATCTCTCAGGCCCCACACTTAAGCTTTTTACAGGGGAGTGTGGAAGGGTGGTTACCAGGAATCGAACTCAGAACCTTGCACTTGCCAGGTAGGTGCTGTGCCACTGAGCTTTTTAATTAAAAAAAAAAAAAAAAAAAAAAGCTATGGGGGCTGGAGAGATAGTTTGGCAGTCTAAGCACCTGCCTGGCAAGCACAAGGTCCCGGGTTTGATCCTTAGTACCACATGCCATGTTGGTCTTGTGCTAAGCTGGCCACTGAAACCAGGTATTGTGGTACATGCCTGTAATCCCAGCCGGGGTGAGGCTAGGACAAGAGGATCACTATGAATCTGAGCTACATAATGAGACCCTGTACCAAATAAATAAAGAATTCTTGAAAAAATGTGGGTGTGTGTGTATCTGTGTGTTACTAGAGACTGACCCCAAGTAGTCACACTGAGCTCCACCCTTTTACTTTTTTTCTTTTTTTTTCCAAACAGGTCTTGCTAACTCACTTAGCTGCCCAGGCTGGACTTGATCATGCAGTCTTCCTGTCTCAGTCTCCCAGAGTGCTGGGGCTACAGGTGTGCACCACCATGCCTGGTTTAGTAGATACTATCATTGTTTCCACTTTTCAGTGAGGAAACTGAGCCATAGGGAAGGTAAGTGACCCCCATAAACCCTCACAACCAGCAAGCATCTGAATCTGAACAGGAATCTGGGCAGCTCGCTGTGGCAGGACACACCTGTAATCCAGCCCTCCAGCCCTCAGAGGCTGAGGCAGGAGGATCCTTGCAAGTTCGAAACCAGCCTATGCTACAAAGTAAGCTCAAGGCCAAAAAAACAAAAACAGGCAATCTACACATAGCGCCTTTGTGTTGCACTCTGTTTTGGTTTGTTTGTCTTTGAGAGGTCTTGCTATGCAGTTCAGGCTGGCCTTGAGCTCACCTTTATAGCCCAGGCTGGTGTCAAACTCACATTGATTCTCCTGCTTCAGCCTCCCAAGTGCTGGAATTACAGGCATGCCATGCCCAGCACTAGGGGGTTCTTTTTGATGGTCCCCCCCAAACCAGGGATCAAACTCAGGACCTTGCATTTGCCAGGCAGGCACTTGTGCCCCTGAGCTATCTCCCCAGCCCCTGGGGGGTTCTTTTTGAGACAGGGTCTAGCTATGTCATTCACTATGTAGAACGTGGCCGGCTACAAATTAATGGAAATCGGTTTGCCTCAGCCTCCTGGGTGCTGGAATTTCAGGTGTGTACCACCAGGCCTGGCTCTGTGATGTCTGCTGCCGCCCACGTGCTGAATGTCCCCTCCGGGGGTGGGTGGGGGGACCCTTCTGCTTTTCAGCCGAGCTCATCTGCCCCCACCAAAGGGAGAAGGAGCTGGAGGAAGAAGTGATGTGCTTTTTGCACGGGTCCCCTCTCTTGATGGTGACCCCAGGACAAGGCTGCCTCTGGCCAGAGCGGCGGCCTCTACCTGGTGGTGTCTGCAGAGTCAGTTTCGTGGGTCTGCCTGTGCCCCACGAGCACCCCCAACCAAGCCTCTGGGCAGCCAGGGTTTGCTCTCGGGGCTGCCTCACCAAAATTCTGGGTTCTGGTAAAGATTCTGCACTTTGTGTGTGCTGCTTCTCACACACACGCCAAAGGTGTTAAAATCTGCTGGGCATGGTGGGGCATAACTGCAATCCCAACAGTCTGGGAGACTGAAGCAGGAGGAAGACGGTACGTTTGAGCCCAACCCGAGCAGCTTAGCAACTTAAAGAGGCCTTGTTTCAAGACTTTAAAAAAACCAGGCCCAGGCCGGAGAGATGGTTCAGTGGTCTAAAGCGCCTGCTTAGGAAAGCTCAGGCAACTGCGGGGACTGCAGTTCGATCCCCAGCATCACATGCTATGCCAGCCCCCACCACCAGGGCAGGCTGAGCCAGCCACAAAATAAATAAAATAAAGAAACAAACAAAACAAGCAAATAAATAAACAAAAAAAACAAAAACAGGCCCTTTCTCTCAGTTGCCAAGGTCAGCTCATGGGCGCAGCGGGGCGCACGGAGCCAGCATGCCGGTGGCGAGGAGCTAGGTTTGTCGTAAAACCTTTGTAACCCCGCGGAGGCCCTTCGGGAAATCCTGCCTTGACCAAGAGTTGAAGCTGATCGGCGAGTATGGGCTCTGCAACTAGCGAGAGGTCCGGAGGATCAAGTTCACTCTGGCCAAGATCCGCAGGGCTGCCCGGGAGCTGTGAACAAAAAGGACCCGCGGCGTCTCTTTGAAGGCAAAACACTTTCCTGTGGCGACTGGTCCGCCCTGGCTGCTGGATGGGGGCAAGATGAAGCTGGATTACATCCTGGGCCTCAAAATTGAGGACTTTCTGGAGAGGCGCCTGCAGCCTGGCCAAGTCCATCCACCACGCCCCGTGTGCTCATCCCCCAGCACCACATCAGGGTCCACAAGCGGGTGGCGAACGTCCCATCCTTCAATGTGCGCCTGGATTGCAAGGGTGGGGCTGGAGCTGGCAATGTGGAGGAGGAGGGGATTAAGCCCGTCCTGCAATGTCTGTGGAAGGATTTAGTTTTCTAGTTACCAAATAAACCAGGACGAAATAAATAAATAACTTTTTTTTTTTTTTTTTTTTTTTTGTGACAGGGTCTCACTTATGTAGCCCAGGCTGGCCTTGAACTCTCAGTACTTCAGCCTGCTGAGTGCTGGGATTATAGGTATGTGCCGCCATGCCCCACCAAGATTTATTTTTTTTAAAGTATTTATTTATTTATTTATGGCAGGCTCAGCCTACCCTGGGGGTGGGCCTAGCTTAGCATGTGGTGCTGGGGATCGAACCGGTTTCCCTGAGGTTGCCTAAGCTTGCTTAAGCAGGCGCTTTAGACTGCTAAGCCATCTTGCCGGCCCCACCCCACCAAGATTTAAAAAAAAAAATTGAAAAGGGATGGATGTAGCTCAGCATAAAAGATCTGGGTTCAAACCCCAGTACAAACCAAACAAGCAAGACTGCAGACACACACGTACATAAGCATACAAATACAAAGTAATTCTAGAAGTATATCTTAAATCTTCCCTTCAGACTCGCATATATTTATCACATAGCTGTGTCATGTGGGAAAGAAGATAATTTGCTCTTTCAGGGATTAGATCCTGGGGCTTTTGGGGGGGGGGGTACTGGAGTGTGAAAGACCCGGGGAGAACTGAGGCCGAATTTGCCTCTGTGCGCAGGAGGAGAGAAGCGCATGTGGACGAGGGCGCTGCTGTGATCGGCCATTAGCCTGGGCACGCACTGCGCAGGCAGGTGGAGCTTGGGTCAGTTTAGTTGCCTGCGTCGGTGTCTGAGCGAACACAACAATCCGGGGAGCCACACGCTCGAGTTTCTCCACCCCAGAGCTGAGAGCCCCGTGGCTGTCCACATGCTAAGCTGACTATCTGTCTTTCATGCTCCTTCAGGGCTTGGGGCTTAGCTCAGTTGTCTAAAGCCCCGCTTGGGCAAACTCAGTCAGGCACAGGGGACCTCGGTTCAATCTCCAGCACCAGACCCGCCCTGAGCCAGCCAAAAATAAATAAAAATAAAAAAGAATCTTTTCATCCTTCTTCAGCCCTGGGTAAGGGCAACAAACCAGCAGATCTAGGTCCCTACAAGTGGTGTCTGGGTGGGGCAAGACCTGGCGTGATTCGGTCCCCACCACCTCCGCCTTACCACCCTCCATGGTGGCCTGGCAGGGACCTGCCTAGGACCAACGTAGACTGGATTCCTACACTGGAGTTCAAACCCAGAGATGCTCTACCATGGCATTTCATGGCATCTCCTGCCCTGTTTACTTTCTTTTTTCTTTTTAAGTTTATTTTATTTTCTTAAACCACATTACATATTTGTTTGTGTTATGGCGGGCTCAGTCTTCCCTGGGGGGTCGGGGGCAGCACAGCATGTGGTGCCTGGGATCGAGCCACAGTCCCTGCGGTGGCCTAAACTTCCCAACACACACGCTTTAGACTGCTAAGCCATCTCACCAGCCCCGTTTACTTTCTTTCTTTCTTTCTTTCTTTCTTTCTTTCTTTCTCTTTTTGTCTTTTTTTTTTTTTTTTTTTTTTTTTTTTTTTTTTTTTTTTTTTTTTTTTTTTTTTTTTTTTTTTTGAGACAGGGTCTTGCTATGCAATTCAGGCTGGCCTTAAGCTCACTTTTGTAGCCCCGGCTGGTCTCCAACTCTCAGTGATCCTCCTGCCTCAGCCTCCCAAGTGCTGGGATTATAGGCGTGCGCCATCACGCCTGGCTGCCCTGTTTATTTTCACTTCCAACGTTGTCTTTCTAAGTTACTTAACTTGCAAGCCTCCTGCCTCAGCTTCCCAAGTTGCTGGGATTGTGCTTGCGTACCACCGTGCCTGGCTTAGACTTGGATTCTACATCCGTGGGCCCAAGTGCTACTGCTGTGACACCCCAGAGTAGGGTCACATGGTGATGAGGGACAAGTGAAATTTTGGTGCTGGTCCATCATCACCATGAGTTCCACAGAGCCAGATCCCCCTCCTTATAGTTTAAAATTTTGAGACACATTTGCCATCTGGAAAATTCCATTTTGCTCTCTGCCCATGGAATGAGGGATGCCATGACAGGAAGGACCGAGAGAAGGTCCCTGGAACTTTCCTTTTCTACCAGCAAGAAACACACTGAGGACACCGGCGTGACGGTCGTCACCTATGCTCACTCCACAACGCTCCAGGTCCCGTTCTGAAAAGCAGTGGCCTCAGAGGAGAGGAAGCAGAGATTTAGTCAAAGGGCAGCTGCAGTCGTAGTTGCTTTTCCAAGATGGCCCATTTGCTTGGGTGCGTTGAGCCACTTTAGCAAGTGACCAGACTGACACCCAGGTGTGAGTGGAGTCCCTCTAGCAGGAATTTTTAAAATCAAGCTGTGAGCCGGCCATGGTGGCACACACCTGCAATCCCAGCACTGGGAAGGCTGAGGCGGGAGGATTAGTGTGAGTTCAAAACCAGCCTGGGCTACAAAAGTGAGCTCAAGGCCATCCTGAACTGCATAGCGAGACCCTGTCTCAAAAAAGACAAAAAAAAAAAAAAAAAAAAAAAAAAAAAAAATCAAGCTGTGCCCTGAAGCAGCCCCTCACCCTTCCCGGGCCCTGCAGAATAGTGGCCTGGTGGTGTTCAGGGGAACCGATGCAGGTTTCCAGGGCCTCGTGCCATCTGCCGGGCCATGGGTAATAACACCAGTTATCTCTGACCCGGGAGTCTCATGGCTTCCAGCAACGTCCACGAGACAGCAGCAGGCTAACTTGTAAGGAGCAAAGTCACACAGCCGACCTGGCGGTGCTGGCAAGGAGCAGTTGGCAGAGGCAGTGCTTTCCGGAACAGAACGGAGCCACTGCGCTTCCGGGCATGAGGAGACTTCCCAGGGCCCAGCAGGGAGTTCTGTCATTCATGGGGAGGGGAGCAGCCAGGACCAAGTCCCCCTCCCCCACCACTGTCCAGCCTGTTAATAGGCTGCCTGCGAGGCAGAGGCAGGACGGAAAGGACTAATCAAAGGGCCTCCCTGGGCAGGGGAGGGGAGAGTCATCCTGAATAGGGGGCTGCTCACCCTGTGACCCCACTGTAAGGCTCCTAAGTGGAAAGTTTCTAAAAGCACGATCAGCAACGAGGACCTTGGTATTGGAGGCAGAGCTTGTGGTGCAGCAGCATGGTGGTGCACGCTGAGAGGCTGAGGCAGGAAGATCACAAGCTTGGGCCTAGCCTGGGCAATCCAGCAACTTAGTGGAACCCTGTTTTAAAGCTCAGTGTAAAGACTCTGGGCTCAGGGCCAGTGAGATAGCTCACGGGTCTAAAGTGCCTGCTTAGGCAAGCTTGGGCAACCACAGGGACCGCGGTTCAATCCCTGGCACTACATGCTGTGCCAGCCCCACTCCCGGAGCAGGCTGAGCCGGCCATAACACAAATAAAGTTTGTGGGTTTTTTTTTTTTTTAATTTTTAATAAAGACTCTGGGGGCATGGTGGCGCATGCCTGTAATCCCAGCACTTGGGAGGCTGAGGCAGGAGGACTGGTGCGAGTTCGAGACCAGCCTGGACTACAAAAAGTGAGCTCAAGGCCAGCCTGAACTGCACAGTGAGACCCTGTCTCAAAAAGACAAGAGAGAGAGAGAGAGAGACAGACAGACAGACAGACAGACAGACAGACAGACAGACAGACAGAGACACTCTGGGCTCAATCCTTAGAATGGAAAAAAAAAAAAAAAAACCGTCGGGAAGTCCTGGAAAGTGCACAAAGGACACGGCTGCTGCTCTGGGTCCCTTCCGCCCCGCCTCGGGCCAGACTCAAGCAGAGTGCTGGGGCAGCCAACGTGTGGGGCTGGAGGGCAGAACCTGGGGTGTAAGAGGGACAGAGAGAACCGAGGAATACAGGGGCGCAAGTGCTGCAGCTCTGGGCCTGGTGCTGAAGGAGGAGCCAAAGGATTCAAGGTCAAGCGCTGGCCCCTTGCTCCTGCGCGTTCGACTCTACCTCCCCCAGGCTGGCCTTGAACTCACAGGGATCCCCTTGCTTCAGCCTCCCCAGAGCTGGGATTATAGATGTGAGCCATCGCGTGCGCGCATTTGGCTTCTGCTACAGAATGCAGATTTCATGGGCACTGTTTCCCCGGATGTTAGTACCTCTAATGCTGCTTGAGTTTCGGGATTCTCCCAGTGAGAGGCTGTCACGCGTGTGTAGGGCACCCCAGAAGGAAAGGAAATGGCAGCTTTTGCTTTTTTTCCTGCTGATAGTGGAAGATGAACCCTGGAAGCGCTTAGGTCCAGTTCCAGCCTTTTTTACTTTAGTTAATCTTGAGACGAGATTCCTCTAAAATTGCTGGATGAGAGGCCATTCCCCGATACCATAGCGCCACCTGCTGGAGGTAGCTGCCAAGCGCACCCCCGGGAAAGTGCAGCCATCCGGGCTTTATTTACCTGAAGGACGCGCCTGCCTGCTCTGTCGAGGATGTGTGACTCCCGGCCACATAGCCGCACTCGGGATGGGTCAACTCAGACTTGATGACTATAGATCCTCAATGGCTAGATGGAAACAGTGCAGTCAAGGCACGGCTGGTCTGGTCTTCGTGTCACATTTTGGCAGCAGGTGCTCCTTCGGAGAAACCGTTACCCCGGCCTGCATTTCCTGTAGCGATGCCGCTGGCCGGCGGGGGCCTCGGTCTGCAGAGATCGCCTTGAATCTCTGGACGGGCGCGGCGATGGTAGAGGTGGGCGCTGTCCACGAGGGGGCAGCAGCCACCCGAGCCTGGCGTTGGCTCCGCAGCTATTTAAGGGAGTCTAAGGGAGGTGCGGACTTCTTCCTACCCACGGGCATCTGGTCTCCTCAACATTCATCAGAATAATGTCTAACTCCCCCTCCTGTTTCGCGCACGGAGCTCTGGGTCAATGGATATGGCAGTCCGCAGAGGGGCTTTGTTTCTTGGCTAATGACTGAAAAGAAGGTGGCGGGGAGTTTTGCAGACCCCCTCTGGAAACGCAGGGCCCTGCTGGCCACCTGTCTTTCCACTGACAGCCTGGCCCCTACGCCCTCTGGACCAAGTAGGGGAGATCCAGCTCCATTCCGGGTGAGTCACCACAACTTTCCCATCGGAGTGACCCGGCCCTATGTCAAACGCCAGCAAGCCCATGGGATAAATCCAGCCCGTGACCCACTTTTCTGTGGCCCCCAAGCTAAAAATGATTTTCATATTCTTCAAGATTTATATATAAAAAGATGAATATGCAACAGAGACCATATGTCCTGAAATCTCAAAATATTTATTATCTGGTCCTTTATAAAAAGAGCCTTCTGACTCCTATCCTAGCCGGAACCAAGACAAAGAGCTGGGGATCCAAGCCCAGTCTAACGATGGAACTGGGGGACCGCGTCTCTCTAGGTCATATGAACGAACACGGGAAGCTAAGCCATGGTGTGTCCATGAGCGTGTGGGGGGCCTTGGGTTCCCCTGGTGCCTGCGTGTAATCGTTGTAAGGAACCCAAAGCCCATCAGATCCGATCTCCTCTAAGAAAGTCCTACCGTGGATGGAACAGTCGTGGATGATGTCGTAGTCACCTAAAATAAGTAACATCTACTGTTTCTTTTTGGGACATTTTCCAAGTTGGCTGAGTCATGGTTGAGATCAATAACCAAGGCTGGCTTCCTCCTGCTGCTTGGAGTCACGTTGGCAGTCGTGTGCGTGCGTGTACGTGCGTGCGTGCGCGCGCGTGTGTTACTGAGGCTGGAACCTAGGGCCACTGAAGACACTGTCGCTTCTAAAGTCGGTGGGGCAGCGACGTGGCCTGGGAGGTGAGTACGGACCCCCCACCCTGGCGCTCTGTGAGGCACAGGCAGAGGATGGGGTCGGCTGAGGGCCGGTCTGAGGCACCACGGAGCCAGCATGCGGACCGGGGATGGCCCCGACTCCCTGCTTAGTGCCACGCGCCCAGCCCTCTGGATCTCCTTCCCGAGCGCGTGGTCACCAGGAGGGGAGCGTCTTGCCACCCCAGGCCCTTCCGCTGTGGTGTTTCTACTTTGGAGCCAGCTGACAGTGGACTGAGACTGTGACTCCCAGTCCTCTGTTGGTCTCTGTCACCCCTCTGGCTGCCAGCTGTCTTCAACATTGCCAGTTCCAGCCACTGGCCACTCTCAGCTCCAGCTTCCCTCGGTGACATTCCACCTGGCCGACCATGTTGCAGTGGCAGGGGGAGCTGCGCCCGCCGGGCCTGGCCCAGACTGACCTCCGGAAGTTGCTCACGCTGGGGAGCGGGTGGTGGGGGCGGGGCCCTTCGTGGACTTGACTGAGGAGGGCCTAGAGGGCAGAGTCAGCCATGGCAGGTTCGCGAGTGTTCCCTGTTGCAGCTGAAGCAAGCATCTCCCGGAATGGCCACGGAGCACCTGGTACAGCCACAGCCCACTGAAAAACACTGGGGGTGAAAGCAGCTCCCATCCAGGGAGAGTTGGGCCTCCTCCACCGGTCACTGCTGGATGCGTTGTGACTGTAGCGCCCTGCACATTCTTTTTTCCCCCCCCCCCCCCTTGATCTTTTTGAGACAAGGTCTCGCTATGCAATTCAGGCTGGCCTTAAGCTCAGGATGGTCTCAAACTCACAACGGTCCTCCTGCCTCTACCTCAGGCTCCCAAGCCCTGGGCGTGTGTGCCACCACGCTGCGGAGCCTCCTGATCCTTCTTTCTTTGCCGCTGTTTATGCAGCTGGCACCCTTAGGCTAGGAGGCAACTCTCCCCTACACACACACACACACACACACACACACACACACACACATACAGAGTTGCTTGTTGCTTCTCATAAAGCAGTGGATTCCTCCAGCTTGGGAGCTCTTTTTTTTTTTTTATGTATTTGGTGCAGGGTCTCACTACACAGCTCGGACTCGTAGTGATCCTCCTGTTTTCAGCCTCCCCAGCCCTGGGATTACAGGCGTGCGCCACCAAGCCCAGTCTCAGCAGGACATGTGGTGCTTGGGATCGAACCTGGGTCCCTGTGCTTACCTAAGCAGGCACTTAGTCTGCTGGGCCATCTCACCGGTCCTCTCAGGGCTCTTCTTGAGTAACACAGCTCACCACGCATTAGGCAGCCATGGCTGGGAAAGCAGATGACAGTACAGGGCCACGAGCTTGCTGTTGTCTGTGCTGTGCAGAGGGGTCACCTGGTGGGGGAGACCGTCACTAGGGGCTACCTCGGGAAAGTAGATCTCCTTCTCGAGCTGTGGGTCGCCACGAGGTGAGCGTTTTCTGCCACCAGGCCCTTCTGCTGTGATGTTTCTGCTTTGAAGCCACTGACCGTGGACTGAATCCCCCCAAACTGAGCTAACGTAAACCCTTTCTCTGTGAAGTTGTGGGTGGCAGGTATTTTGCTTCTGACAAATACAGAAAATTGGTGCCAGAGGAAGGGGGAAGTTCCTTGCTGTGACCATACTTGACTTGATTGATTTTTTCCTTGTTTTTGGAGACCGGGTCTCACTATGAAGTTCAAGCTGGCCTTGGACTCACTGTGTAGCCCAGGCTGGGCCTGAACCTGTGGCGATCCTCCTGTCTCAGCCTCCACAGTGCTGGGATTACAGGTTGATGCTATGATACCAACCTTGAGCACATGGTGTAGAAGCGTTGGAAACTGGTTTGTGGAAAGAGTTTAGAAAGGTTTGGAAGTGCCAGCTAGGGAAGCCCTAGGGCACTGTGAGCTGAGTGTGATGGGTGAGTCTGGCTGGAGCTCGAAAGACCAGAATCCAGGGGTTGGGGAGATAGCTCAGTAGAATAGGTGCTTGCCCGGCAAGCACAGGGCCTGAGTTCAATTCCTGGCTCTGCAAAAATAAATAAATAAATAAACAAACAAACAAACGGTTGCCAAAAGACCAAAATCCTCATAGGAATGTAAACAGCACAGGCCATGCTCAGGAGATTATATTAAAAAAAAAAAAAAAAGACTCCATTGCAAGGATGAGGGGCTGTGTATGTTACACTCAGGTAGAAAGTTTTTCTACATTTTAACCATGTTCTGAGACTTTGTGAGAGACTAAGATTAAGAGAAGTAGACTACAGGCATTCTTCATTTATAATTATTATTATTATTATTATTATTATTATTATTATTATTTTCTTTATTATGGCCAGCTCAGCCTGTGCTGGGGGTGGTGCTGACACAGCACGTGGTGCTGGGGATTGAACCTCGGTCCTTGCAGTTGCCTAAGCTTTCCTAGGCAGGCGAATTAGACAGCTGAACCATCTCACCGGCCCCATTTTATTACTGTTGTTGTTGTTGTTGTTGTTATTATTACGTCTGCTTGAGAGGGGGCTGCGCTGTGCAGTTCAGGCTGGCCTCGACCTCACAGTGCTCCTCCTGCCTCAGGCTTGAGTGCTGGGGCTACAGGTGCGCCCGTGCACCCACAGCACCCAACTGACAGTCTTCATTTTAATGGCTCGGTCCCATTCCTGTGACAGGGTCATTAAGTAAATTGGTCACTGTCTTCGTTATTTTTCTTGTTGCTGAGACAAAAATCCCTGACTCCCAAAGTGAAAGGAAGAGAGATCCACTGTGGCGCACAGGTTGCAGTGGTTTCCGTTCATGTTGGCTGGGTCCAAGGCCGGGCGGCATGGCAGAGGGGACAGCAGAGAAACGGTGCATAGCGAGCAGCTGCAGAAAGTGAGCAGTGGCAGCAGCCGCCCTCTTCCTGCCCATTGTGTTCTACCTAGGCTACCCACCACCCACACCCAAGGTGGGAGACCCTCAGTCCTAGCGTCCCACCAGGAAGCAATCGCAGCGTCACATCCGCAGTCCCAGTGTCACACGCTCTACATCCAGCCACTTTCAGAGAGGTCCAGCTAGGACCATGTGAGGCTTTGGAGGGACATCTAGATACCAGCTGTGACAGTCACTACATGAGGAATTGCTTATGATGTGAACAGTGCGATGTTCAGAACAAAGAAATGGTAAACGGAAACTCCAGTGTGAGCACTTTGCTTCTATTTACATAACTGTTACAGGCAGTGATGTAATGATAACAACACAGAGCTGACTATGGTGATACACAATGAAATCAGAAAAAATTACAGTACTGTATCAACAGGGTGTACTGGAACCGAAAGATATTGAGGCTCTAAAAACAAGACGCATTGGACTGGTGAGAGGGCTCAGCAGTCTAAAGCACCTGCTTAGGCAACTGCAGGGACTGCGGTTCCAATCCACGACACTGCATGCTGCGCCAGCCCCACCCCAGGGCAGGCTGACCCGGCCATAACATAAATAAATAAATAAACTTTTTAAAAAGATAAAAATAAAAACAAGATGCACAGAATTGTACAAATAAAAAGGAGGATGGAGGATGTGGGAACATGGTAGCTACTGTGGTGGAAGATGTCCCAATATCGACTGTCCAAATAAACTCAGAATGTGGGCACCAGGAGCTCTGTGGAGGGCTCAGGTCTCCCACCTGACAATGACACATGGATGCAAAAGAAAAACAAAGAGAAAATTCTCACCTTGAGGAGCTCTGGCATGACCAGTGTTCTCTGTGGGGGGAAAAAGCCTAGGTCCAAAAGCTGAAGGCTTTGATTAGTGCCAGAGAGGTGGAGGTGGAGGCAGAGTGCCAGGGAAAAGGAACTCCGCAGGCATTGGCTATAAGGAGGACAGAGCAATTCAGTACTAGGCACAGAGGCCTGCAGTCGGCAGCACAGCAGATAGCTCCATGCGTGCAAGGCGGGTGCCTTTCCTGCCAGGAAGGTTTAGTTCTTTCTGAGAGAGAGTAACTTGTGTTCACCAAAGTAGCTGTGCACATTCCTTAGCTGCCTGTAGCCCGCAGTAAATGGGAGGCGCTTCTGAGGCTCTGGGCTCACTTGGAGAGACTAATCTCTCTCTCTCTCTCTCTCTCTCTCTCTCTCTCTCTCTCAACTTTATTTATGTTATGGCCAGCTCAGCCTGCCCTGAGGGTGAGGCTGGCACAGCATGTGGTACCAGGATTGAACCTCAGTCTCTGCAGTTGCCTGAGCTTGCCTAAGTAGGTGCTTTAGACTGCTGAGCTATCTCGCAGGCCCCAAGAGACTAATATCAGTGAGACCTTTGAAGCTATGTTCATTGGGTCTTCTCGTCATTTCTGCCGGCACCAACTCACAATGTACAACATAGTGGATACCTTCCTTTACTCTTTTTTTTTTTTTTGTGGCCAGCTCAGCCCACCTTGGGGTGGGGCTGGTGTGGCATGTGGTGCTGGGGATTGAACCTAGGTCCCTGCACACTTGCTTAAGTGGGTGCTTAGACCATTGAGCTATCTTGCCAGCCCCTTCACTATTTACTTTAAGTTTATTTTATTTTCTTAAATCTCATTTATTTGTTTGTGTTATGGCCCGCTCAGCCTTCCCTGGGGGTGGGAGACAGTGCAGCATGTGGTGCCTGGGATCGAGCTTGGTCCCTGCAGTGGCCTAAACTTCCCTACGCATACGCTTTAGACTGCTGAGCCATCTCACCAGCCCTATTTATTTTTATTTTTTATTTTTTTTTAAGGAAAGGATCTACAGGGTGCTCAGGGTCTCACTACTAGATCCGACTCGTAGTGATCCACCTGTTTACAGCCTCCTAAGAGCTGGGATTATAGGTGCCACCACGCCCAGTCTCAACTGCCCAGCCCCTGCACCTGCTTGCAGACATTTTAATCTGCTGCACTATTTGGCCGGCCCCTAAAACTTTAAAGTATACAAGATTTCCTCCCCTGGTCTCTTAAGACAGATCTAAGAAAATGAATGGGATTGTTGTGTCCTGAGGGCTTGCCGCCAGGTGAACGTCCTCTTCTTTGTTTTCCCTGACCTCATCCTCAGAGCTCTGCTGTAAATCGTCAGGCACCTCTGCTTAGCCACCAGAGGAACTTCATTGCCAAGGTGGTAGGCCAGGCCCTGGGGTTCACTCAGGCTCAAATTCTCATTTCCCTTTTTTTCATAGGAACTGAAATGTGTAGCTTTTATCCAGATAATCAACTTTTTTTTCTCTTCTCGTTATGCTGGTAACATGTCAAATTGCCTAAAGTCCTTAGGTGATGAAGGCCTTTGTTATTTCCCACCCAGACATCTGGCTGACATGCCTCAAATTTCCCGTGCACGGTCACAGAGCGAGTGCCCAGTGGCAGATTCTAGGTCCTCGGAGAGCTGAGATCCAGGGAAGAAGTCGCGTCCTGCTGTCAGGGTTCTGTGCTCAGACAGTGATGTTTCGAGCAGAGTGGTTCCCAGGACACAGCAGTCTAGTGCCAGGCATCTTGAGGTCTCCTAATTCAGGGAAGGGGGTGCAGCTAGGTTACGGTGCACACCCGTGCCTGTCATTTTCCCGCACATGTCTGCTGTGCGTTCGCAGCGTGGTGGTGGGAAGAGATAAACCTCTCAGGGTTTGGTAAGGACCAGCAATGAACCTAACAGCCCTGCAGGTGAGCTCGGGTGACCAGAAGCCTCCTCTTTCAGGAAAATGGGCTGGAGACTCGCCCTCCTTGTCCTGGTGCTTACAGGGTGCAGACGTGCAGGCCACAGCGGTCGCTTGTCCCGTGTCTGAGCTGAAAGCCTTGTGACTTAGTGGCTGCAGCTCTGCTTTCTTTGGGTCCTCGCAGAAGAGGACTATGTTGTCTTGGGGACAGGGCCTGTGGTTCAGCAGTGAGGGCCTGAGGCCTCCTGTGCCATCCACAGCCACTGAGGCTGGGAAGGGGGCGGTGTTGTGAAATTGCAGTTTGAGGAAAAAAGGGCCAATGGTTCCCTGTCAGGTAATTTTTTTTTTTAATGAGTAGAATATATTTATTAGGGGGAAAGAAAGCTCCTGTCAGAGAGCTAGGAGGGGGGTTCCAAGTGGGTGGTGTCCCTAAAAGTTGAAAATTTTTTTTTAACTTGCTCAGGCTTCCTTAAGGATAGGTCCACTAAGGCTTATGGAGCCAGGGATCGAACCCAGGTCCCCTGCGCCTGACTATGTTTGCCCAAGCAGGTGCTTAAACAACTGTGCTAAGCCACAGGCCCCCTGTCAGGTAATTTAAAAAAATGTATATTTTATTTATTTGGAACAGGGTCTTGCTATGTAGCTCAGACCTGTAGTGATCCTCCTGTCTCAGCCTCCCCAGCACAGGGATTATAGGTATGCACCACCATGCCCAGTTTTGGGGTGGCAAGGTGTGCCTGGGGTTCTGGAGCCTGGGATGGAACCCAGGTCCTTGTGCTTGCCAGGCAGGCACTTAGACCTCCAAGCTATCTCTCCAGCTCCTTATCAGGTTATTTTGAAGGAACATAGTTTTTTTTGTTTTGTTTTGTTTTGTTTTTTTCATTTCTTTCTCAGCATTTCATATTTCTCTACAGAAAAGTCCGGAGAATCTCCCTCTGCCTTGTGTCTTGTGCCTTCCAAACAGGTTCAGTGTTATGATTCTTGCTTTTACAGGAAGCCTTGGTGGCTGCGGACATGCACGCCGGGGGTGCGGGCAAGGTGGCGGCTGAGGCCAGCGGTTCGCGCCAGGCTCCTCCTGCTCCGGAAGCCCCTGGTTGGGACCGAGACCCCGCGCCCGGTGCCAGCAAGTCGGAGAGCAGACCACACGTGTTGTATCCTACGCGACGGGACGGCGGGGCCCTGGCCTGGCTACCGGGGCGGCCTGGGAGCACACGGGGGCGGAGGCGCCGCTGGGAGCAAGCGGCGAGGGCCGCCTGGGGACTGTAGGTGCCCCTAGAAGGCTCAGGCTGGCCTGGGGAGAGGGAAATAGCCTCAGAGACCCGCGGAGGCCCGGACTACAGTGGAGAAGCCTTTACTGCAGCCACCAGCGCCCTCAGCGTGCCGTTCCCGACGCCTCTGCACGCAGGAATCGCCCTGCGCTCCCTGGCTCCGGATGCCGAGCCGCACCAGGCACTGACTGGGAAGGAGCTGGCGAGCAGCGGCAGCACCCTGGACGTCCGCTGGACAGCCCGAGACGCGCGCCTCCTCCGGGTTTCTGTCCTCAGCTTCCTGGAGCAGCTGACCCTGGTGGTGCAGACCATGCAGCGTTTCGGGCCCCCAGTGTCCCGCTGAGCCTGAGGTGGCCTAGGGACCCAAGTGAAAGCTTCTGTCCCCTCCTAGACAGCGTGTCCCCAAGCAATTGCATCTGGAGTGTGGGAGGCCAAGAATTTGTGGGACTCAATGTTCTATACCAAGGGTCTCCTCATTCTATTTGGTGCTTAAATGTGAGTTCCGCAGAAAATAAAACTGACCTACTAAAAAAAAAAAAAGAAGTCTTGATATATATTTCAATCCTTTTCTCTTGGCAAGGCGAGATTTCTTGACGCTGGCTCCACATCGTTCTAGCATGTTCTGTACTTCAGCCCCATATCATTAAAATTTCCGGTTAAAGCCCTCCCCCCAACCAATGTCTCTGGTATTTCCATCAGAAGTGTGTTCCTATAAACAGCTCAGATCTGTCTCTCCTTTCTCAGCCTCTTAGGCTTTTGTGTGCTGGTCCTTTACGGATTCCCGATCTTCCAGAATGTGTCATACTTAGATGTTTTCTTATTGATGTGTCGGGCTTGCCTCTGCTGCAAGAGTTTTGCTTCGTTAATTTTTACCTATCTGCCTTGGATTTCCAAAGCAGGGGATAACTGCACCCAGGAAGTCATGTCCAGGGCCCGTGTACTGGATTTGGGTCCTGTGGGTGGGCAGCAGCGGGCGCGGGCTAACAGCACCTTGCGCAGCCGGTGTGTCGCGCTGGCCTGTCTGCGGCCTCGTGTGCGCTCCAACCCAGACCCCTTGCTTTGTTCTTTCACGACACTCCTATTGAACCACTTATTGTCCTACTACATTTAAAAATGGAAAATGGGGCCAGGGAGATAGCTCAGTGGAATAAGTGCTTGCCTGGTAAGTGCAAGGTCCTGAGTTCAATTCCTGGTTCTGCATAAAAAAAAAAAGGAAATTATGCGACATATTTGAATATCTTCAAAAAAAAGAAAGCAAGCAAGGAAGAGCTGGGCTATAAATCTGAGCAGTGGGTTGTGAGCCTGAACAGCACCCCTCAGTCACAAGTCCAAACAGTCCTTAAGTAGAGAAGCCTTTTAACAAAGAATGTATATACTATTAATCTGGTGGAGAAAAAGCTTCTTTTTAAAGTTTCAAATATTTATTGCTTTCTCACCTGCTAGTGCTGGCCACAGAAAGATTTCTGACTAAGCACATTCAACTGTCCAGCCAGTGATATTTTTTAAGCTTGACATAGTGACGCAATCGTGTGTGTGTGCGCGCGTGCTTTGTGCGCGTGCGCGCCCGGCTAAGCCCACCCTAGGGGCTAGACTGGGGCAGCACGTGCTGTCAGGAATCAAAACTTGGTCCTTGCCCAAGCTTGCTTGAGCTTACCTAAGCAGGTGCTTTAGCCCGCTGAGCTTTCTCCTCAGCCTGGGGACAGTATCTTGACCAGGATGAAGAAGGTGCCACCTTCTGGCCTCTGAGCAGGTAAACATGCTGCAGCTCACGTGCAGCTCCTCGGTCTTCCCCCAGGGACTCTCCCTGGAGCTGTGCCTGATTCAGCTGAGTCCACTGAGGAGTGGGATGATGGTGCGTTTGCTTCCTGGCCAGGATCCATTGGGTTCTCAAAGTCTCGTGAGAAGACACGGTTAGGCCCGGAGCCAAGAGGATGCTCAGGGACACAGATGCGCTGGAGAAAATTTCAGAACAGCTCAACCTTCAGGATGTGGCACGGGCACCGCAGGGGTCTTTTATCCAAATTTATATTGAAAACTGAGGCCAAAAGGCAGAGTGGAAAAATTCAGAAAATTTAAATTTTGGTCCAAAAGGACCAGTGTGTAAAGTTGGAGCCAAAAGAACTGGGGCTGCTGAAGAGATTAGTGCTGTTAAAAAACGAACCAAGTACTTTTCACAGAGACCAGAAGAAAGATGCCCCGAGGGCATCTCCAGGATCAGCGAGACCCCCGCCACCAGAGGCTCGCGGGCGCCAACTGCAAGCTGTCACTTGGGCAGGAAGTTTTGGGGCCTACTGCTTGAGAAAGGCTGCTCGGGGAACTGTTTCTTCATAATTCTTTTTACCATGCCGAGACGCACTACCATATGATGTTTTGTTTTCTTGTTTTTCTTTTGTTGCAGTACTGGGGATTGAACTTAGGACCTTGCGCTTGCCAGGCAGGCACTTATGCTGCTGGGCTATCTCCCCAGCCCCCTACTCGGATTTTCTTTTTGGTGGGGGGCCTGGAACCGGGCATCGGAGTCAGGACCTTCCACTTGCCAGGCCGGCACTTGTGCCCCTCAGCTATCTCCCTGGCCCCTCCTACTTAGATTTTTAAAGGCTCTTGCTCCTGTTTCTCCTGTTCCTCACACCTCTCCAGCCTCACACCCACCCCATCGCTGTACCTGAACTTGAGTGGTTTCTCTGGCTGGGAGGCCCCAAGGCTGGGTAAGGGGGCACAGAGCCTGGCATGGTTCTGGGTCTTGGTGACACACAGCACACAGGAACTTGTTCTGCTGGGAGTTTGCTTCCTGCTGGTGAGGTGCCTGGACCGCCTTTGAGAGTAGGAGCTGGGCTGATGGGGCGGGGGGGGGGGGGGGGGGGGGGGGGGGGGGGGGGGGGGGGGGGGGGGGGGTAAGGGCCCAGGAGCCAGCCTCCCTTCAGCTTCCCTAGCACCCCCTCTTCCTACCCCCACCCACACAGCCAGAAATAAGCTCCTCTTGTGAAAACCAAAGGTTTTGCCTGTCTTGTTTCTGGTTGTGAGTTGATACTCAAAATATTCTCAGCTACATTGCCAGGCATGATGGCATGTGCCTGTGGTCTTAGGAAGCAGGAGGCCGAGGCAGAAGGATTGCAGCAAGTTTGAGGCCAGCCTGGGCTATATAGCAAGCCCTTGTCTCAAAAACAAAACTGTTATGGTTTATGTCTAGTTGTCCCTCCAAAGTCTCATGGGGCAGGGACTTCTAGAGTTTGAGACTTGAGTCATGATCCACTGGGATTATGTGTTTTAGTACGGATGGGATTATGGGTCTGAGTCCTTCTGGGATTATGAGTGTGGCCTAAGGCGGATAGGTTGAGGCAGAGAGCCTGAATGTGATATAAAGAGAGACAGAGAGACAGACTCATGCTGTTGCTCTCTGGTGCCCTGCTTGGTCGGTTGCCTCTGTTGCAATTGTTGCTCTTCTGCCACCATGAACTGGATGCGACTCAGCCTTGGGCCAGCTGAATATGGACTGAAACCTCCAGCAACTGTGAGCTAAATAAACCTTTCCTTCCTTCATTTTGAGTGTCCGGTATTTGTCCCAGCAACGAGCAAAAAGTAACTAAGACAAAAACAAAAACCAATAAACAAAGAAATATTCATTAGATAAATGAATGAGTGAAACTGAGTTTGGAGGCTCTGGTGGGGGAGGAGGCTGCCTTTGGACATTTCATCTGAAGACAAACCTGAAATGAAGCTGCCGGGGAAAAGGCGGGAAGTCACCGTGGACAGGGGAGCTGGCGGGGCCCTGCATCCCAAGCTTGGCCGGGTGGTCCCAGACTAGCATATAAGATGGGGAGAAGCTGGACAGACCGGATGCAGAGCCGAGGTGGTCCCTGGATGCCGGGGAGCCATGGGAGGGCTTGAAGCAGGGAGGGGACAGGGCAGGGGACGAGGCTGGCTGAGGAGATGAAAAATGGAGACCTGGGTTCTATTTCCAGCTAGGTCACCATGAGGCAGGGACACCGTATGACACAAGGTGCCGTACGGTGACTGACCTCACTGGGGGTGTAGGACCCTGACCATTTCCAGCAGAGGAAGGTGGGCACCAACACTTCTGGGTAGCAGACAGAGCTGCTGCTTTGGCATACGGGAGGCACAGCTACTGCCCAGGGTTGTCGGGCAGCTTGTTTCCTGCTGACTCCTTGTGGCCATCGGCATTGTCCTCCGGTGCCAAGGTGGAGCTCCTCTGCTGTGAGGGGGCGACGTTCATGGAGAAGGGGGAGACCATCCTCGGCAGGGTGGATGGGGAGGAGCGCTTGCTGGCCCCCCTCAGGGACAGGCGCAGGTGCTGGAGCCGGGGCAGGTTCAGCCGCTCTAGCCAGGGCTTCCGGGCTCCTTGCCCGTTACCGGGGCTGGGTTTCCTCCTGGCATGCCTGAGGCGCTCCATGGCCTGCGCGACTGCCAGGGGCCTTCTGTTCTCCAGGTGCCACCAGTGGTGAAGGGCGTAGGCCGGGATTGGCAGAAGGGTGAGGAAGGCAAGGAGGGCGGCCCAGCTGAGGCTGTCCTGCGGGTAGGGCTGCCGGACCTCCTGGCTCTGGGCGCAGAGACAAGGGTGTGGGGTTTCAGTCCGTGCAAGTGCAGCTGGGTGGGAACTCCCCAAAGTCTGGGAGGCTGGGTGTTATGGTTCCTGTCTAGGTGTCTCCCCCAAAGCCTCAAAGTCATGGGGCAGCTTCTGGAGTGATTATTGTGGGTGTGGGTGCTGCACAGGTAATCTGCATTACAATGTGAGGAGTGGAGAGAGGCTTGCTGGCTGCCTGAGCTGCCGCCCCCCTTCACCTTCTGCTCTGTGTCGGGAGCCACCCTGCCTTGGAGCCAGCTGGGTAGGGGCTTATACCTCCACTGTGAGCTAAATAAATCTTTCCATTCTTCATTTGGGTGTTGGGTATTTTGTCCCAGCAATGAGAGAAAAGTAACTGAGATACTGGATAAGAGACCCAGGGTTTACCAAGCTGACTGGGCCTCCCAAGTGGGGTGGGCACCTCACCATGCTGCTATTCCAGCTGAAGTAGTAGGCAGCCGGCTGGAAGTGCAGACGCAGGAGGCACACCGTGAGGAGGACCAGGAGCCCGGCCAGGGTCACGTACAGGCACAGGAAGGCCCACGCGGGCTGCAGCAGGCCGACTTGCTGACCGAACACCTCCTGCTTGAACCTGGGCCGAAGGCGGTCAGGGAGCTCTGGGACATGGGCCCTGGCAAGGTGGGCCACCCTCTCTCAGGGCCACCCTTCAACAAAGGGGTCTGCGCCACCCCAGCACTGTTGCTGCCTGGGGTCCCTCTGCTGCTCCCATGAGGACCCCGGCCCTGCTGGGGAGCAGCCCCAGGGCTCGGGCATCACCTTCTGGCTCCGTAAATCCAGATCAGAGCCCCATTCTGGAACATCACGATGATGATGAGGTTCAGAGGGACCAGGTAGTCATCAAACAGAGAGAAGACGTAGCTGCCAGGCCGGCTGGTGAAGAGGAGGCTGCACAGGAAGCCCCCCAGGCAGACGAGCACTAGGCAGAGGCAGGTGTGGCTACACTAAGCTCTAGGAGGAGGGCGGGGTAGGAGTCAAAAGCAATCTTGGACATTTGGCAGGAGCTGGGGAGGGGAGTACAAGGGGCAGAAGGGCTGGGTTTCTAATGGGATGAGAATCCGCGCTACCTGGGATCAGCCTCGGGTGGCTGATGAAGAGGGAGATGGAGTATTGGAAAGAAGGGATGATGTCCTCCAAGAGTCTTATCAATGTGCCCAGCCCAAAGATAAATAGAGTCATGAAGAAGATGATGGCCCAGAAGGAGGCATGAGGGAACAGTGAGATGGCTTGGGAGAAAGCTGCGAATGCCAGGCCAGGGCCCTGCAGAAACTGAGGGTGGGGAAGGAAGGCTTGTGAGGGCCACCTTGGGGGACAGTGTGGTAATTGATTAGCAATGCCTGCCTGGGGCAGAGGAAGCGGCACTGAGCTGTGTGTGGGGTGGGGTGAGGAGACATGGTAACATTTTCCCTCCTTGGTATTAGCTGGGTCAGGTCCATATACTAGGGGCTTTGCTTCTTCCGTGAACAAATAGGAACCCTGGAGTTGAATTCAGCAAAGACTGTAGCACATAGAAATGGTGGTCATGGTTAGGACTCTTACTTGCTCCAGGGGATACTGGAACACATTTCCCAGCATTCTCTAGGGCCTTTGGGAAGCATCCTCCTCCCACCAACAAACCTCTTCCTGCAGTACCAGGACGCTGCAGGATGGGGAGAAGGAGATGATATCACTCTGGAGCTCTTTAGGGAGGCTGATGATCCAGTCCAGGTAGTCCTGGGGGGTCATGTGCATGATGTTTTTTGGGGGCTGGGCCTCCTGAGACAGCACCCCCTTAGATATCAGACTTTTCAGAGTTGAGGCTGCCCTGAAGGGGAAGCAGAGGGAAAGAAGAGTGATGGACAGCAGGCTGGGCCCTCTGCCTCCTGCACGCCAAGGAAGCAGGCCGGGGAGCAGAGTGGGTCGCTGCTGAGGAGCAGGCGGCCTCTGGACAGTGACCAGAGGGCCACCACAGCCAGTGCTACCTAACAGAGTCCACCTATAGGGCTTATTCCTGCTAAACTATCTCCCCAGCTCTTGTGTCAGTCTTGCTAGTTTGTAACTTTGAAGAAGTTTGTCTAAGGGCCGGTGAGATAGCTCAGCAGACTAAACACCTGCTTAGGAAAGCGCAGGGACTGGGGATTCCTGGAGCCGCATACCACTTGGGCCCCACCCTTGGGCACACTGAGCAGGCAACCGAGTCCCAGCGTCATGGCGCATGCCTGTAATCCCAGCACTGGGGAGGCTGAAAACAGGAGGATCACTACAAGTCTGAGCTGCATAGTGAGACCCTATACCAAATGCATTTTTAAAAAAAAGTTTGTCTATTTCCTTTGAGTTGTTGGACTGATTTGCAACCATTTTTTTTTTTTTTTTTTGTGGGACGGGGGTTTGAACTTACAACCTTGCACTTGCCAGGCAGGCACTTGTGCCACTGAGCTATCTCCCTGGCCCCAGATTTGCACCCATTTGATCATACTATTTGCTATTCTGTCAGTGTTGGCAGCATATATGATGGCTTGTTTTAGAGACAGGGTTTTGCTGTATAGCCCAGGCTAGCCTGAAACTATGACGTTCAGGCTGGCCTTGAATTCATGGTGCTCATGCCTCAGCCTCCCAACTGCAGGGTCATAGATGTGTGCTGCCGTGCTTCGCTACGGTGATTTTTTGTTGTTGTGATGGTGGTTCATACCTTTTTTTTTTTTTTTTATATTTAGTATAGAGTCTACAAGGTCTCACTACCAGACCTGTAGTGATCCTCCTGTTTTCAGCCTCTCAAGTGCTGAGATTACAGGCACAAGCCACCATACCCAGTCTCAATCATAGTCTCAGCGCACCTTGGGGGCAGGGCTGGCATGGCAGCAGGGGATCGAACTCAGGCTGCTGTGCTCTGCCTAAGCAAGCACTTTAGTCTGCTGAGCTGTCTGGCCGGC
>PVKN010000901.1:38864-61204 GCA_004027915.1 Capromys pilorides
TTTTTTTTTTTTTTTTTTTTTTTTTTGTCTTTTTGAGACAGGGTCTCGCTATGCAGTTCAGCCTGGCCTTGAGCTCACTTTTGTAGCCTAGGCTGGCCTCGAACTCGCACCGATCCTCCTGCCTCAGCATCCTGAGGGTGTGCACCACCACGCCCAGCTTCCCATTCATCTTGAAACTCTGCTATGAGGTGCAGAAACATTTCGATAATTCAGACTTCCCGCTGAACTGATCCTCTCATCATTATGAAGTGCTTGTCAGCACCTCGGATACCAGCCCTCGTCTTTATCTTCATCTCTAGGCCCATTAGTTTCCTTATGATTGTTCCTTTGCCTGTTTCAGGTTTTTCCATTATCTGACTTCAGGCTTATTTGTGACTTGATAAAAAATGTCGCATGTAAGTAGGATATAATCGAGGTTTTTTTTTTTTTTTTTTTTTTTTGAGACCGGGTCTCACTATGCAGTTCGGGCTGGTCTTGCGTTCACTTTTGTAGCCCCAAGGCTGGTCATGAACTTGTAGTCTCAACCTCCCGAGTGCTGGGATTATAGGCGTGTGCCACCATGCCAGATTCCAGGGCCAGTACAGCACACCTGAGGATCCAGGGCCAGCACCGCATGCAGGGCTGGGATCGAACTCAGGCCCTTGTGCTTGATAGGTAGGTGCTTATGCCTCTGAGCTGTCTCCCCAGAGACTTGTAGTGATCCTCCTGTCTCAGGCTCCCCAATGCTGAGATTACAGGTGTGTACCACCACGCCGAGTCTTGGGGGCCTGCTCAGTGTACCCTGAAGCTCAGCAGACTAAGCACCTGCTTAGGTAAGTGCAGGGACCCAGGTTCGATCCCACTGAGCTATCTCACCAGCCTGAAGCTCCTCTTTTTGAGTGTTAAACTTCTATGGTCTTACAGCTGCCCTCTTCTTTTTAAGTAGGGTATTTGTTAAATCACTGCCGCGGCCGTCTGCCCTTGTGCTTGCTTTTGTTGCGTTTGCTCCTCTTTTACTTTCCTTGGGTGTCTAGCCAATATTCTGTGGTCTCCCTTTTATCTTCTCTCCTGACTTTTAAGTGTGTGGTATGGTGGCCACAAACGAGATGCAGTTGTGTGTCTGAGATGTGGCTAACATGGGTGAGGCACTGAATATTTAATTTATTTTTATTTATTTATTTTTTTACTTTATTTTAGTAAACTTCATTTATTTATTTGTGTTATGGCCGGCTCAGCCTGCCCTGGGGGTGGGACTGGCGCAGCATGTGGTGCTGGGGATCAAGCCGCGGTCCCTGCGGTTGCCTAAGCTTTCCTAGGCAGGTGCTTTAGACCGCTGAGCCATCTCGCTGGCCCTGAATATTTAATTTAAATTAATTTTAGTTTCAAGGGAGATAAATTATTCAGTTAGTGAGAGAAATTTAAGTATGTTCAGAGCACACCAAGTATGGGAAATGACTTTTTCAGTGGCAAATTTTAATGACGCCCTAATACAAATTAAGCATTTTCTTCCAGCCTCAAGAACTTCCTGAGTTTCCTTTGGTACAGACTCTGCTGTGTTGAATTATCTCATCTTTACCTGAAAATTTCTTCACTTCCCTTTTACGGCTCAAGGCCGTTGTGCTGTGTATGGAGCCTGCTTCACAGAGCCTTCCTTTAGTATTCCACAATATTTTGTTCCATTCCCTGATTTCCATTGTTTTTGAGAAGTTAGCTGTAATTCTCATCACAGAGTCATTGCAGGCAGCATACTTGTGATCACGGGGTAGCTGTGTCAGGTAAGTACTGCAGTGATCTCTCTCTCTCTCTCTCTCTCTCTCTCTCTCTCTCTCTCTCTCTCCTTTTTCTGTCTTTTTGAGACAGGGTCTTGCTATACAGTTCAGGCTGGCCTTGAGCTCACTTTGTAGCCCAGACTGGTCTTGAACTCGCACTGATCCTCCTGCCTCAGACTCCCAAGTGCTGGGATCACAGGCATGCGCCACCCCAGGGCCTCGTGCATGCCAAGTGTGTGCTCTCTCAACTATACCATAGCCTCTCGTGTGTGTGTGATATTAGGACTGAATACATACACGCAGACAACCTCCACAGGGCTTACAGTGAATTTTTTTCCTTTTTTTTTCTTTTGGTAGTACGGCTGGCTCAGCCTTTCCTAGGGGCGGGGCTGATGCAGCAGGTGGTGCCGGGGATCGAACCACAGTCCCTGGGGTTGCCTAAGCTTTCCTAAGCAGGTGCTTTAGACCGCTGAACCATCTTGCTGGCCCTTTTTGAAGTTTTTTGTTTGTTTGTTTGGAGTGATTTTTTTTTTTAAATTAGTATTTTCTATCTTTTGTATTCAGTCCCTTATGTCACGTTTAAACAGGATACAATCAAGCCACCATGCCTGGCTCTTTACTATTTTTTTGTTAGTTTAGAGATTTTCTATCCATATTTGATTGTCAGAAAATTAACTATGATACCCAAGTTTTTTATTTATTTATTTATTTATTTTTTGTGGTACCAGGGATTGAACTCAGGCCCTTGCGCTTGCCAGGCGGGCGCTTGCATCACTGAGCTGTATCCCTTGCCCTGGGTATCCTTCCTCTAGGCTATGGTTTACCTTTTTCTGGACTTTTAATATCTTGCGATTTTTGATTTTATGCTGGCTATTATATGTCAAAAAAGAGAAAGGCGTATACCTTATTTAGTCTCAGTTAACGCATTACATTTTTCAAAGAGTTGAACTACAGCTGAGTGACACTTTTAATTCAGTTTCCTGTCTTCAAATGGGACGGAACAGAACTCACGTCACCAGTGAGTTAAGTTCCCCCATTTCCGCACCTCCCACAGGCACACACTAACTTCCAGGATGTTGGTCACTAGTTGTGGAACAGGTTGGATGTGGCTCAAGACACAAGGTTTATCTCATGACCGACTCCAGTGGGACCCAGGAACCCGAGCACCACCAAGCTCTGCCTCCCAGCCCAGTCTCTGCGGCAGCCGTTAGGAATGATGCAAGAAGCGGTGGATTCACCCCTGTGCCCTGGAAGCTTCTAAGATTCGGATGCCTTAGGCTGGGGAGAAAGCTTGGTGGTCTAAGTGCTTGCCTGGCAGGCACAGGGACCCGGGTTCATTCTACCTGCAGAAACCAGGCTTGGTGTGCACACCTATAATCCTAGCATTGGGAAGGCTGAGACAGGAGGATCACTATGAATCCGAGCTGCATAGTGAGACCCTGCACCAAATAAATAAAAATTTAAAAAAAAAAGGATTTGGATGCCTGCAGGCATCCATACTGTGCGGAGGATTTCCCCTCCTCTGTGCAAGGTCCATGCGCCCACGAAGGCCTGTGCCAGCACACGTCACTGACGCCAGGCCCTTACCCAGACATAAAAGCATTCCTGGCTCGCTCCCCAAGAATCCCTGGCTGGTTACTCTCCAGGACTTGGCTCACCAGTGCTACGTGTCAGCTTTTCCTGACTAATGTTATAGGGAAGTATGGTCTTTATTTTCTCTGTCAAAAACTTCTTGCCAAAAAAAAAAAAATTCTTGCCAGCGCTGGGAGTGTTGGCACTTCCTGTAATCCCAGCACCCCAGAGGCTGAGGCAGGAGGATTGCTGTGAGTTCAAGGTCAGCCTGAATTATACGGTGAGATCCTGTCTCCAAAAAATGGGGTAAAAAATTTCTACCAATATAGGAACATGGACTTCGGCATCTGTTAGCTTCAGAAAAATCTCATTGTGGAGGAAAATTCTAACTGGAGTTATTAAAAATCCCCCAATGCCTGGATTCATCCAAGACCACATAAATCTGCATCTCTAATGTAAATGTTTCCTAAAGCTTTTAATGTGATTCAAATATGAAGCTAAAGCCAAGAATCACTACTTTCTGTGAGTTAAATAACTGATTTTTTTTTTTTTTTTTTTTTTTTTGAGAAGGATCTCGCTATGCAGTTCAGGTTGGCCTTGAGCTCACTTGCAGCCTACACTGGCCTTGAACTTGCCTCGATCCTCCTCCTGCTCAGCCTCCCGAGTGCTGGGAAATAATGGTGTTGAAATCCTTCTTACCCCATTGGCCATTAGGGAGAAAACCTGGGGCAGTCAGCTCTCTGAGGCTATTTTTCTTGTCTGTGAAATAGAAGATACCACAGTCTTCCCTTCTCAATTATTTTCTCTGAGAATGAGAGTGAACGGGAAGCTACTACTCTAACTGGAGAGCTCAGGCGGGCGTGGGGTTCCACAGCACGCTCGGGGGTGGGGTGGGGGGTGGGCGGGGTCACTTACCTCTCCACACAACTGTGGCCACTGGTGGTGACCCAGAACCCCAGCACTAGAAAGATGATGGTCGTGGTCAGAACTGAAGTCAACAGGTTGAGCAGGGCCACGAAGGAGACTATCTTGACATGGTTGTCAACTCCACTGTTGCGGGAGAAGAAGGTGATGATGGTGCCCATGCCTAGGTCCAGGGAATAGAGCACGTGGCCTCCCGCCTGCCACCACAGGTCCACTGAAGCCAAGGCGGAGAGCTGTGGAATGGAGTTTGAGGGAGGGGCTCAGAGGCCAGAAGTGCCAGTCAGCTGGCAGAGGGGCAGCTAGGGGTGACAGCAGAAGGGGGAAGGCTGGGGCAGAGGGCAGCAAAGAGACTCAGTAAAGTCTCAGGAGTGGAAGGAGGAGGCAGGTTTGGAGGCCCTGGTCTCACCTCTACGGCCACCAGACGCTTGAGGCTAGCAGCCGCACCTTCTAGGAAGGGTGCCCGGACAAACAGGAACAGGAGGAGGGTGTAGAGCAGGAGCACCCAGGAAACGAGCACCTGAACAGGGGTCAGGACAGAGCACGTGTTCAGGACAGCTGGGGACGAGGGAAGGTGGAGGCCGGTGTTAGCAGGGTGCCAAAGGTGAGGAGAAAACAGTGGGGCAGCCAGACACGGTCCCCTCACTGGGCCTGGGATCAAGGCCCACGTGTGACCTGAGGGACAGAAAGGAAAGGGGCAAGGGGCCCCGTGAAGGTGAGGACTTTGTGGAACTTCACGGGTGAGGGACGAGGAAAAGAAATGGAGAAACTGCACCATGGGTGTGGGCTTTGCAGCTTCTCGCCCTGGTTGGTAAGGCGTCCCCTTTCTCCATGGGCTCCCACTGAACTGCCGCTAAGCGCTGTTGTTACAGGAGTAGCTTATTTGGGGAGCTGCGCAGAGATGGTAGGGCGCAGTCTCCCTGTCTGTGGGGATCCAGAGACCAGCTGCTAAAGGTGCAGCAAGGCAACATGACCTCCCACGCACACTGAGTGGCTCCCATGGAAGGAATCTGGCCGGGGAGCCAAGAAGTGGATCGGAAGTAGCTGCACTGGCATCACGCCCTTCTGCTGGGAAACTGGCAAGGGACTGTGGCAGCCGGCTCCTCATGGGACCACGCGGGCTGTCCAAGCAGAGCAGGGCCCAGGTGGCAGAGCTCAGGCGAGGCTGGGATCTGATGCGAATGGTGGCTGTGATGGTTCAGCTCTAAAGCAGCCCCCGAGGCTCCTGCGTGTGGCTCCTGGGGCACTGTGCTCATGGGTGGACACCGTGGGCGAGACCACAGCTGAATGTGTGAATAGGTGGTGAACCCGTGGGGCTGGGACCCCGAAGAAGGCACTCTCTCTTCTCTGCTTCCTGGCTGCTGTGAGGCCAGCAGTTTCCCTCCTCCAGGCCCTCCTGCCAGGCCGCTTGGAGCACCCAGTCACAATCGGAGTCTCCTTAAAACATGAGCCAAAATGGGCCGGAGAGATAGCTCGCAGTCTAAAGCGCCTACTTAGACAAGCTTAGGCAACTGCAGGACCTCGGTTCGATCCCTGGCACCGCATGCTGTGCCAGCTCCATCCCCAAGGCAGGCTGAGCCGGCCATAGTAAAAAAAAAAAAAAAAAAGTAAATAAAATAAAATCTAAAAAAACCAAAAGCATGAGCCAAAATCAACCTCTCCTCCTTTAAGCTGTAGGTCTCAGTCATTTTGTCCTGGTGACAGCAAAGTGACTACTGTGGAGCCCCCAGGTCTCCATGAGCAGTCACGCTGCCTTGAGGATGGTGAGTGAAGAGGTAGCAGGGTGGCTCTGAGGTGCCCCTCAGGCCACCCATGGAGGACGCAGCTTCTGGGGAGTGGCCCACTCCTCAGGACCCCTGCTGCAGAGCCTGGGGGCTGTACCCAAGCTTCCTGGATGGGTGGGTGAATGGGGGCTTGGATAGCTGCTAACAAAAAGGAAGAACCCCCCCCACCCCCCCACCCAACAGCCCACAGAGAGGAAGCAGGTGGCGCGGGAAGCCTGCGGACCCTGAGCGCACAGGCCAGGGCACTTACCAGCGCCGAAATCCTGATCTCCAGGATTAACATGAAGCAGAGGACGGCCCACGTTGCGAAGCTGCCCAGGCTGAGGTTCAGCACAAGGCTGGTGATCCCTTCCTGCATGTGGCCCGAGGCTTGGAGTGTGGTGTGGTACAGGAAGTACTGGTGGGGCACAGTCCAGAGGCACGAAAAACCTGGGGACCCAGGCGCTCGCTCGGCACCGCCGCCCCCTCCCCGGCCCTTGCTCCTGGTGCCCTGATGGCCCCTCCCGCCCTCCTCACCGGTGGCACTGACGTTCTTCTGCAGGGGGCAGTGCTCCCAGGGCAGGGGCAAAGCGAAGGAGTTGCCCAGGTAGAAGAGGCTCCAGGAGATAACGGCGCTGTTACAGGTGCTCAGCAAGATGCGGACCTGGGGCCCGGCACGGGGGGCCTGAGAGCCTGCGGACCACCGCTGCCAGGGAGCCCCCCACAACCCAGGCGCCTCTTTTACCAGCACGCAGGCATAGCCCATGCCGCCCAGCCAGGGGGCGAGCTGCTTCCAGACCCAGATGTCCTCTGCCCGCAGCCGCTGCCCCAGCGTCATCTCCATGTACAGAAGCGGAAGGCCGAAGAGCAGCAGGATGAAGACGTAGACCAGGAGGAAGCTGCCTGCGGAGGGCGCCAGAGCTGCGGGCCACCCCCGACCCCCCACCCGCGTCCCTGCTCCCCAGGACCTGCTCTTCAGCCTCCTGTTCCCCCCACATCAGGCCCTGCTCTTTACCTCCTCCATTCTGGTGACACAGGTAAGGGAAACGCCAGAGGCTGCTGAACCCAGAAGAGGTGAACAGCTGCACCAAGATGCTCTGCATTTTTGCAGTGTGACTTCAGCAGTTTAGTCCTTCACAGCCCAAATCTCCTTGCGCTGGAGGTTACAGGGCAGGGACTCTTCAGGGTGGGTCTCTTCTCGTGTCACTTCAGATATCCTTCAAAAGACTCTATGGCACTCTCCGTCCAGGGCCACTAACTCCTGAATCGTGGGGTCACCGAGAACAGCAGACCTCAATGGACACGGCGCAGGTACTCGGCTGTAAAACTTCATGACAAAGCTTTTAGAGAAGTTTGAGCAAGAGGTTAACTCTTGGCCTTTTGCCCTGCATGTAGTTGATTTGGGGCAATAATTTCATTTCTGGGAGACTTGCTTTTTTTTTTTTTTTTTCTTATCTTACAAGCAGAGATTAACGCCAAAATAGTGACCAAGACCAGGTACTGCCGTCATGAGGCCTGACTGCCCGCAGCTGGATGCCAGCCTCATGAACTGGAGCATCCACTTAACATCCGTCCCGTCCAACACATGGATCTGATGGACAGGGATGTGCAGGCTCGGAGACACTCAGGTGTCTTTCCTGTCTCCTCTGATCTAACTCAGAAGCTTAGGCCCAATGCACGCACAGACTTCTGGCCAGTGCGTCGTCCCACACATGGCTGACCACCAGTCACTTCAGCACCTAAAACATACAGACTGAGAGCTGGGCCTGATAGTGCTCGCTTGTATCCCAGCACTGATGGAGGCAAAGGCAGGAGGAACACATGTCCAAGTCCTGCTCGAGCAGCTTAGAGAAATCCTGTCTCAAAATTTAAAAGTCTTGTTTTGTTTTGACAGGGTCCTACTATAAAGCATAGGCTGAGCTTAAACTTGCTGTGATCCTCCTGCCTCAGCCTATAGAGCGATGGGGTGACAGGCCTGGCCACCATGCCCGGCTGGCTACCCACGTCCGAGAGCCTTCCCTCCCACAGGGCCAACGGTAGGAGAGCTGGGCAGGTCTGGGTGGGAAGCGTTCAGAGCGGGCTGGTACCTTATGAGAAGGACAAACTCAACTGCAGGCCATCCAGGGCCCCACGGGAACCAGGAAAGTGACAGCCGAGACAAGCTCTCACGGGATCAAGACAGATCTCGAGTCCTGAGCTACAGAGCTATCTCTGAAGTCTGGTGAGGCAGCGCACCTAGCCTGTCATCTCAGTACACAGAGAGCTGAGGCAGGAGGACTGCAAGGTGAAGCCCAGCCTGGGAAACTCGGAGATTAAGGGAAACCTGTCTTTAAATAAGAAATATAAGCCGGGCATGGTGGCGTATATGCCTGTAATCCCAGCATTCGGGAGGCTGAGGCAGGAGGATTGGTGTGAGTTTGAGACCAGCCTGGGCTACAAAAGTGAGCTCAAGGCCAGCCTGAACTGCATAGTGAGACCCTGTCTCAAAAAGACAAAAAAGAAAAAAAAAAAAAATACAGGTTCTGGGGAGATAGCTCAGCAGTCTAAGCACCTGCCTGGCAAATGTAAGGACACAGGTTCAGTCTTTTGCACTATATGCTATGTCACCCTCAAATCCTGGGTGCACCATCCATGCTGGCTACCCAAACTGGGCATGGTGGTACACACCTGTAATTCCAGTGTTAGGGAGGCTGAGACAGTAGGATTACCATGAGTCTGAGCTGTGTAGCAAGACCCTATACCAAATAAATAAATAAACAAACAAACAAATAAAAGACTTAAAAACATTAAAAGACAAAGGAAATATAGTGGGTGTGGGTGTGGTGGTACATGCCTGTAATCCCAGTACTCAGGAGGCTGAGGCAGGAGGATGGTTGCATTTTGAGGCCAGTGTGGGCTACAAAGTATGCCCAAGGCCGTAGGAACTGTATAGCAAGGCCCTATCTCAAAAAGACAAAAATAAATAAGAAATACAAAGGTTTGTGGGGTGTACAAAATAAACTACCTTTTTAAAGAATCCCAAATTTAATGAGATCAGATATACAATAATTTATACCCCCAAGTTTGTCATAACAGTAATCGGGTGGCAAGTGAGGACCGAAAATGTTGTATGTGGTCAGGAAAGAGATAAGAGAAGCCTTTTTAAAATCACTGTGACCCCAGGGTGACTAGCACGCCTATGGCCCTTCCGTGAAAACTACAGGCCAGGGCTGGGTGAAGTCCACCCAGGACTGTGGGCCGCATTAACATTTGAAAATCAGTCGCAGTGGTCGTCATCCCGGTGGACCAAGGCAGCAACCCCCAACTTTTGGGCCCCAGGAACCAGTTTCAAGAGAGATTTTTTTTTTATGGATGGGGTGGATCTGGGGTGAGAGTGTAGTGTGGGGGTGAATCCAAGGAGTGCTAAACCAGGTAGCACTGCGTAAGTTCTCTCCTGGAGATGGGGCCTGGTGGCACACTTCTGTAATCCCCGCACAGAGCCAGGGGGATCCCAGTGTTGAGCCCAGGCTGGGAGCTCAGTGTCTTAGTGAGACCTTGTCTCAAAATAAAAAAGGATTGGGGATGTTGCTCAGCGAGAAGGCCTGGTTCAACTCATGGTATCAAAAAAGTAGATCATACACCACTAAAGGGGCAATTATGAACCTGAGAGACACGTTAGAAGAAAATCTATTTTGACAAGTGAAAGACATCATACTCAGAGCCAAGAAACCTCCTGTGCCACTGTGTTACTGACCTTAAGGTATCTTGCTGGGCCAAATTATGGCAGGAACAGAACATTAATACAAGGCCCTAGCAAGTACAATGAAATGAGATGACTTTTTTATGTATTTAGTACAGGGTCTACAGGGTCTCACTACACAGATTAGACGCGTACTGATTCTCCTGTTTTCAGCCTTCCAACAGCTGGGATTACAGGCTCATGCCACCATGCCCAAGTCTCAATTGCAGTCTCAGCATGCCCCAGGGGCAGGGTCTGCACAGCATGCTGGGGATCGAACCCCAGCCGCTGTGCTCTGCCTAAGCAGGCGCTTTAGTGCACTGAGCTGTCTGGCCAGCACTGAGATGGCTTGAAAAAGAAAAAGTACAACTGTCATTATTTACTGACATGACTTTATGTAAAGAATGAAAAATAATCCATAGATACATTATTGGGATTACTGGGTTTATCAAGTTTCTAGATACACAGTTAATACAACACAATTGACAGCATTTCTACAAGCCAGCAAGAATGACCAGGTAATGAAAAGAAGTTGAAAGCAATGCTTATCACTGGGTGAGGCATGGCACACCTGTGTGCCCAGCACTTGGGGAGCTGCAGCAGGGGGATCATTGCGAACACAAGGCCAGCCTGGGCTGCCAACTGGACTGCATAGTAAGACCCCACCTCAAAAAGACAAAGCAAGCAAGCAAGCAAACAGACAAATACCATACATGCAATTAGAGTAACAGGAAAATAGCTTGAAGTGCCTATGAACGAATCCAACAGAAGTAGTACAAGACCTCTCTACCCAAACCCGTAACCATTATTAAGAGAAGCTACGAAGCTATGCAAGTGAGGAGCTGGTCCACACTGACCCTGAGATGTGCGGAAATGATGCCAGTAAGCCCCAGTGGGCCGGTGCCTCTTCATGTGGAAATGGTGAAATTAGATTTTCATTTCACATCACACAAAAGTTAATCCACAAAGAGCACAGCTTTAAACATGAAAGGCAAATTTATAAAACTTTCAAAAATTAATGTGAGAGGATATTTTTATGATGTGGAAGTTAAGAAAAATACCATGAAGTAGAAAGAACATCTCATCTAGACAGCGGAGAGAGCCCTTACCCGAGTCTACAAAGAACTAGCACAGGTCAACAGGAAAAAACAAAGCATCCCAGGAAGAAGTGTCCAAGCACCTAGAGGAGACGGAGAGCAAAGGGGGTCTCCAGGGGCCAGGGGCCTCCGGAAGCTCCCCACGCTCTCTAGTCTAAGAGTGGGGGACACTAGAACCCCAGAGAGGGTCACACCCTCTGGCCTGGCCAGAATGAAGACTGAGGACAGCAAGTATCTGCAGAGTAAGTGACCATGAGGAATTTCACACATTGCTGGTAGGGATGAAAACTGATGCAAATGATTTTGAAAGATGAGTCTCACTTCTGTTGAAGTTGAAGACACACATAGTCCAGGGTCAGCAATTATATGCTTAACTATGACTGTGACATTGATGTGCACATGTATTTATGCAGCACACATGTGAGATGTGCTGAACAGCATTGTGTGGAACACCTTCAATCAGGAATCAACCTCAAAGGCCACCACAGTAGCTCTGACAGTCTTGTGGCCAGTACCATGGAATATTACACAGTAAAGAAAAATGTACCTTAGCTATCCTAACACTGAGGAAGTGCTGGTGCACACCTGTAGTCCCAGCACTCCAGAGGCTGAGGTAGGAGGATTGCTGCAATTTCAAGGTCAGTCTGGGCTACACAGTGACTTTGAAGGCAGCCTATATTACATAGGAAAACCTCATATCAAGAAGCCAACAACAACAATAAATTCACAGCAATACCACTGAGGGAAAGAAGCTACATACAAAGAATACATGGTATGTGATTGTTTATGTTCTAAGTTTAAAAAATAGATTAAGCTAAGGGATTTAAGGCACATGTACTGAGGTGGGTGAAGCTGAAAATGGAAACGAAGGCGCGCTGACTAGCAGAAGCATTAGGACACTGATCGCGAGCCTGGTGTGGCGGCACACGCCCGCCTTCCCAGCACTCTGAGAGCCGGAGGCAAGGCAGGAGGATCCCAAATTCTGTAGCAGCCTGGGAATTTTTTTTTTTTTTTTTTTTGCGGGACCGGGGTTTGGACTCATGACCTTACACTTGCCACGCAGGCACTTGTGCCACAGAGCTATCTCCCCAGCCCCCAGCCTGGGCAATTTAAACTATGTAAGACCCTGTCTCAAAATTTAAAAAAGTTGGAGATGCAGCTCGGTAGGAAGGCCTTAGCTGGAGCCCCAGAGCCGAGCACGTGTGTGTCTTAGTCACATTCTGGTCACTGGGATGCTGTACGCCACAGCCATGACTTAAAGGGGAGACTTCCTCTGGCTCCCAGCTACAGCCCAGGGCTGGCGGGCTCCAGAGGGGGACCTCACTGCGGAGGAACAGCTTCTCACATTAGGGCAGGAAGCCGCATCCCACTGACTCACACTTCCAGCCGGCTGGCTCCGTGCCACAAGCCAGCCATTGCCCCATAATCCAGTCACCTTTCGAACACATGAGATTTGGGGACCACTTCAGGGCTAAGCCGTAACAGTGTGTGTGCACTCACAGGCAAAACACAAATGCAGTTATGCCAATTTTTTAAAAAATGTATTTGGTTGTTACAGGGTCTCACTACAGTTACAGGGTCACACCACGGGGGTCCCGCCCTCTGGACCCCCGCGGTGTGCCTGCTCCTCCCCACTCGGCTCTCACAGAATTCGGGTGCTGTGCACAACCTGCTAGAAGAGCAGCTCAAGAGCCTCACTGGGGAAGTGCCTGTCCCCGGGGCGACCCTTGGCGTGGGAACGGGGAGCCAACGGACACCGTGCCCCAGGTCTGCCTTGCCTCTCCCTGACTCAGCGCACTCTGGGTTCCAAAATTTCCGGAGAGAAAGAGAAGTGGGAGGCTTCGGGGTCAGAAGTGGGCGGGGACAGGTACCTGGTTTCCAGGGAGGTCCGGCCGCCCCGTTACCGGCCACTGGGGCGCGAGTCAGGAGATGGGCGACCTTGTCACGGCGCGCGACGACAGTCCAAGAGTTGGCGAAAGCTATGATCCCCTGGGTTACAGGCGACTTTTTTCCTTCTCTCCTTTTATTTTATAAATTTTCGAGACAATATTTCGGTATGCAGTTTAGGCTGGTCCTGAACTATGAAGCCAGGCCCTGGCCCTGAACTCTCAGTGATTCTCCTGCCTCAGCCTCCAGCAGCTGGGATGATGGGTGCACCACCAAGTCGAGTTTAAATGACTTTAAACTTTCCTGCTTCCAGCAGGAACATCATCATCCCTGGGCACAGTCTTTAAATAAGTTTTTTTCTTTCTGTTTTTTTTTTTTTTTTTTGAAACAGGGTCTCTCTATGCAGTTCAGGCTGGCCTTGAGCTCGCACTGATCCTCCTGCCTCAGCCACCCAAGTACTGGGATTACAGGGGTGCGCCACCTCGCCTGGCTTAAATAAGTATTTGATTGCCAGGCCAGGGATATAGGTCAGTGGCACAGAACCCGCCTAGCAAGTGTAAGGTCGTGAGTTCAATTACTGGTCAAAAAAAAAAAAAAAAAAAAAAAAAAAAAAAAAAAATTACCTTTTCAGATTAGCCAAGACACCGTTGCTGGTACAGATAAAACAGGGAACAAACAACCCCCACCTTCTTGTAGCCTACAACCCAGTAAAGTTCACATTTAGTAACTTAAAACATCTCACAGAATGGGTAATATCTGAGGAGTAATTTCTGTTTATAGTATCTGAATAAATGTGCAGACTTAGAGAAAATTTCTCTGGTCTCAGCACCGACCATCTACATTGGCTCCCTTATCTCAGGAGGATTTCTTCGCGCTGAATGATCTGACTTTCCCAGCAAGGCTGCGGAACTGGTTCCCTGTCTAGGTGCGACAAATAAGAAAACTGAGGCTAGGAGGGGAAAGCGGCGCCCGAGCGTCCCAGGACGTCCTGAGGTGTGACATGAAGGACAGTGTAGATCTCGGTGTGAGTGCCGTGCCCCACGGGGCCTCGGGACAAGGGGCTCAGCAGGGCCATCCCTGGTACTGGAAGCTGGGGCACCTCCAGAAGAGGCGGGGACTCCCGGGCAGAGTCACAGAAAGTCCCCTGACCCCCCGCACAGCTGTGGGGTCCCAGAGCTCTGTGGAGGCGCCATTATGGAAACCATCCCTCCCGATGTCAATCCCCATTCAGAGGCCTGTGCTAGGGTTGAGGGCCCATGAGCAAGGGCAGAAGCGAAGACTGAGTGGGGCAAGGGCAGACCTCGCCAGCTCCCCGCGCCGGCACCCGCCCGCGGGCGGGTCCACGCACCCTGGAACCGGGTGGGGCAGGGAGCGTGTGAAAAGTCCAAGCCCCAGCGACTTCCCCATAAGCAGAAGGCCGCCCCCTTTGCTCCACCGTCATTTTATCAGACTCCACAGCAGCGTCGGTCACCTAGCAGACGGTGGTCCACTGCGGCACAGGAATCTTTAAATATTCGATTACCAGGCCAGGGATGTAGCTGGCAGGGGGGCGCACAGCCCTGCAGCTCTGAAACCACAGCCACACCTCCACTCTATGACCACCAGGCCCACACTTGATTTTTCTTTTCCTCCAGAAAATGGGCCAGCACAATCCAACATCTTGAGATCTCTACGCACTTGGGGGGAACCTGTGCCCTGGATCTCTGGGAATCTACACTGGTACCTGCAGCCACCACGCCACCTCTGAGACTCATCAGTTTTGACTAGTCGGTCAGAGAACCACTGAGTTCCCAGGTGTTGGGCAGATGCACTCGACTTCTCTCTGGGGTGGAACCAGAGCCGTCTCTCAGCAGCAGCCAAGGGACCTTGGCGGCCCCACTATACCACGTGATGGGTCCCCACACAATGCACAGACGCGCATGGTGCACGGGATGGGCTGCTTCCTCAGGAGTGAGCGGTCACTGCCTTCCTTGCTTCCTGTGGTTCCCAGATTTTCCTGGGGTAAAACCAAACCTTGAATAAGACCAGTCTCGTAGTGGAGAATTTGACTTTGCCACTATGGGAAAGGATAGGAACATAGGGCTGGATATTTGGTTCTAGAAAGAGCAGAAACCGCTGGGCATGGTGGTGCATGCTTGTAATCCCAGCACTGGGAGGCTGAGGCAGGAGGTTCGATGTGAGTTTGAGACCAGCCTGGGCTACGAAAGTGAGCTCAAGGCCAGCCTGAACTACATAGCGAGACCCTGTCTAACACTGGAGAGTGCAACAGAGCAACTCAGCCTTGGTGCAGCTGAGTCGCTGACCTCTTCTCGCTCTGGCCCAGGAGGCCAACAGCCGAGACATGCAGGTTTGGTGGAGACAAATGTGCTGTGGACAGGGATGGACAAGGCAAGCAGAGAAGATGGGTACCAGGCCGGGGTCCAAGCCAGGCCCCAGGTGCCTCGCAATCAATGGCCTCCTCTTGGAAAGGAAAGCATCTTGGGTGCTGCTGGTCCAGTGACCCCAACAGCTGGAAGCCCTCAGGTGTGGTCTGAGGGAGGTAGGGTGTTGGAAGAAAACGCATGGAGTCAGGAAGGCAGAGGGTTGGCTGGCCATCATTTCAGTTTATTGCCTCACAGAATTTCTTTCTCTTGGGCCCCCTTACTGGGCTTTATCTGGTGCCTTCGCTGTAGAGATGTGGAGGATTTCGCATGCTTGTCCCCACTGTCGGGCTTGAGGGGAATCCTGTTGGCAAGGCAATAGAAGATGTACACAGGGACGGGGGAGATGGCCACGAGGAGAAGGATGAAGATCACGACCAGCGTCCAGGATGGGTAGCGCTGAGTAACCTCTGATGCCTGCAGAGGCAGAAAGGGGGCTAGAGAGGGCACTGAAAGGTCTCCCCTACTCTCGGCAGCACAGCGTGGGGAGGGGCTCTCACACTGCTCGAGTTCCAGGCCACGTAGACGATGGGCCTCGTGAAGTGCCTCACCAGGACGGACACAAGTGTCACAAGCAGGATGACTGGAGTCAGGTAGGTCCACAGCCAGCTGCAGAGGCGGATGGTGAAGTCACGCATCGGGTTCATGTCTCTGAGAAACCTGTGGCAGGAGGAGAGGGGTTAACCAGCCGGGCCTTACCTGGCCCTTGCATTTTTCTAGTATTCCACTATCGCTCTAATCCCTGCTTCCATTTAAGTCCCATCCTCCATCCCGATCCCAGGAGACTACAAGGATCCAGCACGTCTGTGCATCCTACCTTGACCTCCCCTCATCCCCCATGAGCATGGGAACAGCTGGGAAGGACTGGGGCTTGTAGGCACTGGAGAGCTGGTAGTGACCACCACAGACAAAAGGAAACGCACAGTCCTCAGGGATGTATCCTAGGTTTTTCAACCCCACACCCTGCCTCCTCTCGTACCTGGTCTCTGGCTCCATGACTAGGTAAGGGGCCACTGGCACTGACTGTCCCTCTCCTTCTCCTGTCTAGTCACCTGCCACACTCTGCTATGGCCCCCACCACTCTTGCGTAGTGACCCTGGCTCTCCCTTAAATAACCCTGTGTCCGTAGCCTGACCCTGTTCCTGCCATGGTCTTCCTGCCTGCTGCTGGGCATCTCCCTGTGCTGTCCTATGAGCTCTGTGATCTCTGAAAGGAGGAGCTCAAGCTAAGTATCACGCCCCACTCCCACGAAGCTTTCCTGACACAGATGGTTTCAACAAGTGTCTGAGTTCATTGGCGAGCTGTTAAGCGGAGGAACTGGCTCCAGCAAACACTGCTGTCTGAACCTCCATGCCCAAGATGCACCTCTTGGATGCCCACATACAAGTCTAGCTAAAGACTGGCTCAGGAGACCCTTGTCTTTGACTTGGGCTCTCCTGTGCCACTTCAGGCAGGACTTCTGGTCCCATCCTGATGATCTTGGCCCCATTCCTGGTAGCTCTGCCTTTAGCAGCTGAGCCCGGAACACTGCTAGCTCTCATGGAAGAGCGTGTGGCTCCCAATCCTTGCTCCACTTGACTCTCCAGTCTGTCTTCCACATGGCAATCACAGGCATCTTTGTAACATGTAAGTCTGATGCTACGCCTCCACTCCACTCAAACCTTCCAGTGTCAGCTCTCTGTCCGTGATCGCAAGGCCCTCCCGCAGCAGCCCATGCACTCCTGGCCCCTCTGCCACCCTACTCCAGCCTCTCAGCCAACTTGCGCCTCACACACTCCAGACACCATGCTTCCTCTGCCCCCAGTTCTTCCTGTTGCCCTGTCTGGCCACTCCCTCCAGTGGTGTCCTCCTGGTCCACGCAGGAGCCTGCTCACAGGTCACTGTGCCTTCCCTGCCACCCTGCCAGACTTTGTGTCTCCACACTCCGGCTCTGGCTCATCGCGCCCTGCTCTCTGACTTCTTCCTGACACTTGTCCTTTTTATTCTTTGTTTCTATCAGTGTGGTTATCACCTATCTATGCCACCAGAGTGTGTGCTCTACAAGGACAGGATATTTGTTTATTGAACATAGTAGTCTAGTAACTAAAAGTGCCTCGTGTATATGAAAACAAATACATTAAATAAAGAAATGATAGGGGCCAGCGAGATGGCTTAGTGGTCTAAAGAGCCTGCTTAGGCAAGCTTAGGCAACTGCATGGACCACAATTCGATCCCTGGCACCACATGCTGTGCCAGCCCCAACCCCAGGGCAGGCTGAGCCGGCCATAATAAATAAATGCATACATAAATGAATGAATGAAAGAAAATTTTTTAAAAATAAATTATAAAAATCATTAACCAAAAGATCCTGCCATGTCCCTCTAGTTGGATGAAAGCAAAGCAACAAGCAGGGACACCTCCCCCAGACCCATGCGACCCAGGAGACTCAGCCTAGGACGTCACCTCCTGGCCCCAAAGGCCCAGGCCACAGCAATGTTTTCACAGATTATGATGAACATGATGGGCATGGGCGTCCAGTATTCACTCAGCAGTCTGATTACGTAAGCACCAGAAGGGTGGATGTAGTAGAGTCCGCACAGGTACATCACCACACACATGCACCCTGGAGGAGACACCGAGGGTCAGAGGTCCGGCAGGGTGACCAAGGCCGAGCAGCCTGGCTAATGCCACCGGGGTGAGGGCTGTGGGCCAAGAGTACCTGTGCACAGCTTGGTGTGCTGCCTGAAGACAGCAGAGGTGTCCTGGAGTGGGCCAATGAGGCCCTGCATGAGTCCCACCATGGTGCTCAAGCCCAGCAACAGCACCATCAACAAGAAGAGGATAGCCCAGAAAGCCGACCGCGGAAGGAATGAGGTGGCTTCGATAAAGGTCAGGAAAGCAAAGTCCGGGCCTTCCTTAGACTGTAGAAACGAAGGAAGAGAAGTTACAGCATCTTTCAATTAAGCAGCAAGAACTGGGCCTGGTGGTGAGTTCCTGTAATCCCAGCATTCAGGAGGCAGAGACAGGAGGATTGCTGCAAGTTTGGGACCAGTTTGGGCTACAAAGTGAGCCCAAGGCCGGCCTCAAGTGCATAGCCAGGTCCCGTCTCAAAAAGACAAAAACAAAAACAAGACCAGCAAAGCAAAGCACAAAGGCACATTCTACTTTCTCTTGATAATTTTCAAGAGAAAGTAGAATGGCATGTGGTGCCAGGGATCCAGCTGTGGTCCCTGTGGTTGCCTAAGCTTGCCTAAGCAGGCGCTCTAGGCCTCTGAGCTAACTCGCCAGTCCTCTCTTAAAAATCCTTTTTTTTTTTTTTTTGGTGTGTGTGTGTGTTTGAGACAGGGTCTTGCTATGCAGTGCAGGCTGGCCTTAAGCTCACTTTTGTAGCCCAGGCTGGTCTCAAACTCACACTGATCCTCCTGCCTCAGCCTCCCAAATTCTGGGATTACAGGTGTGCACCACCACACCTGGCTACTTGAAAATGCTTTGAAAGCCCTGAATCACCAAGAAAACTAGATTCTAGTCAGGCATGGTTGAGCACATCTGTAATCCCAGCACTTGGGAGGCTGAGGCAGGACTGCCATGAGTTTAAGGCCAGTTTGGGCTGCATAGAGAGTTCAAGGCCAATCTGAATTACCTACTGAGATCCTGTCTCAAAAAAAGAGACCAGGCAGACACAGGGGTTCAATCCTCTGCATGCCATGCCAGCCCCATTCCTGGGGCACACTGAGGCGTGACTGAGATTGGGTGTGACAGGGATTGGCGCACACGTATAATCCCAAAGCTTGGGAGGCTGAAAACAGAAGGATCACTGAATCCAACCTGTGTAGTAAGGTCCTGTAGACCCTGTACTAAATATTTAGAAAATTTAAAAATAAAAAGACCATTCTAAAAAAGAAAAGCAGATCTCCAACCAAATCTGACAATCACCTCTATTGTTCGTGGAAGTGGGCTATGGCTCTGCCAGGATTGCTGGGTACCACAGGGCTTCTGGGACTTTTCCCAGGCAACAAAGTAACACTGTCCTGCAGGCCCAAAAGATTCTGGGCCAGCCCGCAGCTCTCTGCACTCACCTGCATAATCAACTCGTCTCTGTTGCATGTGGGCACCTTACTCAACACCAGGTTCCTAATGCTCGGGTTCAGGCTATCCAGCCAGGCCTCATAGGTGGAGGTGGGGTTGTTGTGCAGGTTGGCAGGGGGCTCAGCCTCAGGAGGCAGTGCTCCCACAGTCACCAGCATCAAGAGCGTTTCCACGTTCCTGAGGGCAGTGGTGCAGTTAGATAAGCTCAGGAGACGGCCACTCCTTCCTGCCTTGCCTCGAGAGAGCTGCCTGCCAGCCCAGCATTACTGGGTACTGATGGAGAGGAAACCTGAGAAATATCCACCTGTGAGACCATGAATTTGCTATGTGAGCCCAGAGTTGATGAGCACAGACCTCCAAGGGGGATGGTTTTCTGTAATCCCCCCCAGGCCCCCAGGACTTATGGTCTTCTGATGGGCACTCATTCATACCTACCTCATTCCATGCTGAGACCAGAGGGTGAAAGGTGACCATCTAAATTTCAAACTCTCTCTCCCCCCTTTTCCTCTCTCTCCTCCCTCCCTCCCTCCCCTCAATCCTCTCCTCTGTTCCCATCTCTGTTGTAATACTGGGAATTAAACCCACTCTGAAAGTTAAGCTATCTTCCAGTCCTTTTTAAATTTTGTTAAACTTTGAAACATGACCTACCTAAGTCTCTAAGTCACTAAGTTGCCCAGACTGGGACAGACAGACCTTGTGGGTCCTTCTACCTCAGTCTCTCAGACTGCTGGGATTACAGATATGCACCTTTGACTTTCTGATCTGAACTCTACTGACCACGTCAGCCCTGTCACCACCCACGGCCCAGCTGATAGTCCATGTGCTGGCCAGATGTAACTGTGCAGCAACGTGTTCTCCGTTCAGGGCTTCCCCACTTGTCATTCCTCAGCCAGCTAACTTATATGATCTCTTAAAGCATAGCTAGCTGCTCTATACCAACTGCAATGGAAGGATGCCAAGATTTACTGATACAAGCAAAAACCTAGATTCTAGGTAATAAGAATAACTTAATCATACTTCATAAAATAAAATACTATGTACATTATTTTGATAGTTAGCCAGTTAGCTATTTTGACTGCTCTCATCAGAAATGATCTGAAGGGCTAGAAGATATTTTTCACCTTGTAACAATACTGCTGTGGCACAGTAGTACTCTTGTTTATAAACACCACATTCCCTGTCCATTCATCTATGACAGAAATACAAGCTGCTTCTAAGTTTAGTTATTATGAGTTAAGCTACTATAAACATGCTATGAGCATCATTGGGCTATGATATCTTTAACTCTTGGAAAGATATCTAGAAGGGAAATAGCTGGCTTGTGTGGAATTTCCATTTTTAGGTTTTTTGAGGCATCTTCCTACTGTTTCCCAAAGTGGCTGTATTAATTTACAGTGTATTAATACAGTGGCTGTATTAATTTAATAACAATTGGGAAAAGTGACTTTTTCTCAGCAGTTTCACCAGCATTTGCTATTGCTTGATTTCCTGATGACAGCCATTCTTTCTGGAATGAGACGGAATCTGTGTTCTTTTGATTCTCCAATAGCCAAAGATGTTGAACATAACACTCATGTATTAATCAGTCATGTGTTCTTCTGAGAAGGGGATTCACTTCCATTGCCCATTTCTTGATTGGGAATTTTACTCAGTGGGGTTAAGTTCATTCCATATTCTAGGTATTAGTTCTCCATCCAAGTAGCTGGCAGAATTTTTCCCTTTCTGTAGGTTGTCTCTTTGCTCTGTAGCTTGTTTCCTTTGCTGGGTAAGAAGCATCACGGTCATTCAGGCTGGTCTTGAACCCACTCTATAGCGCAGGCTGGCCACAACTCAATGACTCTTGCTCTAGACCCGAGTGCTGAGCTCATAGGAGTGCCCTTTCAAAAACTCCTTGCCTGTGCCTGTTTTCAAACTTTACCTATCTTATCTTCCAGCAGACTGCCTAACATTTAGATCTTTAATCCATTATATTTTAGTACATGGTGAGAGACATGGGTCTCGAGTCACTGTTCTACAGGCAGACAGCCGGCTTTCTTGTTTTCTCCACCCCATGTACTGCAGGGGGTGCAGGGGGGTCTCTTTCTTCCAGTGTTTCTGGCCCACCTTTCAAAGGTCAGATGGCTCAGAGTGCCTGGAGTTGTCTCTGGACCTTCTATTCTGCCTCCCTGAGGCACACATTTCTGTGCCGTAGTTGTAGTAGAACGTGAAATCTAGTACTATGGTGTTTTGCGCTTTACTCCTGCTGCCCAGGATTGCTTTTGCTGTTCTTGGTTCTCTTCTGGTTCTATGTGAATTTTAGGTTCTTTTTCAAGTTCTGTGAGTGTGCTGTTGACTTCTCTTTTCTTTCTTCCTATTGATATTTTTTGTGGAGTTGTAGCACATCTACACATCAGTTCAGGTAACATTCGTCCTGCCTATCCAGAAACAGCATGTCTTCACATTTTCTTTTTGAGACAGGGTCTCACTATGCAGTTGAAGTTGACCTTGAGCTCACTCTAGCCCAGGCTGGTCTTGAACTTGTAACAATCCTCCTGCCTCAGCCTCCTAAGGCATGCCCAGCATCTTTACATTTTCTAATGTTGCGTTAGATCTTTTTTTTTTTTTTTTTTGAACCAGGGATCAACCTTTCACTTGCCAAGCAGGCACTTGTGACCCTGAGCTATCCCTGCCGCCCTAGATCTCCTTTTTAAAAAAACTTTATTTATGTTAGAGCTGGCTCAGCTTGCCCTGGGGGCAGGACTGGTGCAGCATGTGATGCTGGGGGATCAAATCGAGGTTTCTGAGATTGTCCAAGCAGGTGCTTTAGGCCACTGAGCCATCTTGCCAGCCCAGCCATCTCGCTGGCCCTTAGATCTCCTTTTTCAGAATACTTTAGCTTTCCTTGTAGAGGTATTTCACTGAATTCTGTTTGTTTTTTGAGACAGGGTCTCCGTACGTAGTTCAAGCTGGCCTGAAACTCACTTTGTAGCCCAGGCTGGCCTTAAACTCAGCACTCTTCCAGCCTCAGCCCCCTGAGTGCTGGTATCACAGGGGTGCACCACTATGTCCTACTTCTTTCACTTATTAGATTAATATCTAAGTGTTTAATTTTTCTTTTCTTGGGGGCAGGGATTGAACTCCGGCCCTTGGCCTTGCCGGGCAGGTGCTTA
>PVKN010000902.1:0-61116 GCA_004027915.1 Capromys pilorides
TTTTTTTTCTTTTTAAAAAATTAAGGTTTATTGAAAGTATTTCATTATTTGACCAATCTTACATACCTATATCTATTAATCTAAAAAGATTTGATGATGAAGATGTGTAATACAACCATTGTTAAATTTTTTGTTCTTGTTTTGAGATTCTGTACTATATGTACTCTTGCTTGTTACTGTTTTTCTATCTTTGTTTCTGCTGTTTTTACTCTTTAAAATAAAATTTTAAATATAAAAAAAAGAAATTGTTAATACAAAGACTAGTTACAGCATTTATTTATTTACTTATTTATTATGAGCAGAATATTTATGGGGGGAAAGCTCCTGTCCGAGAGGAACAGCAGTAACGGGTTGTCCCCTACAGTGTTTTTTTTTAAAAAACTATTTGTCGAGGGTGGCCATGTCCCCAACACTATTTGAGGCATCCTGACATGCCCTTTGACCCTCCCACCAGGTATGTGAGATAAGCGGTGATGAGGCTGATGGTGACTGAGGTCCTTGCCTCAGAAACCCTGGCTCGTTGCTGCTATTGTACTTTGAAAAAAGAAGTTGCAGAAAAGTAGCTGTAATTTACATACTTTTGACTTTTTTTTTTTTTAAAAAGGCTTATCTTAAGTAATTCAAATAATAGAGGAAAACAAAGAAAGTAAAAATTACCAGTTATTCTACCATCTGCGTATCTCTGTTAATATTTTAGCATATAGTCTTTCAGACAGTAAAGAAATGTTATAAAATGTACTCCTTAAAAAAAATCTACCTTTTTTCAGTTAACATTCATGAACACTTTTTTCCATAAAAATACAAATTCTAGATCTGTAGTACCTTAGTGTGTGTGTGTGTGTGTGTGTGTGTGTGTGTAGTGTGTAACTGGGGGTTGAACTCATGCCTTGTGCTTGCCAGGCAAGGGCTTATTCTCTTGAGCTAGCTCCCCAGCCCCTGTAGCACCATTGACTATGGCAGAAAAATATTTTATTTCATGCAGTTTACCATGAAAATTTGAAATTGCATGTTTTGAAATTCTGTATCATTTTTGTTGCTCTTTTTCTCTTTGAAATTAAAAAAAAAATTGAATCACTCACTCTTAGGGTTGAGCTTTCTGACATCATGCTATTTATAAACAAAGCGTCTCCTCACTCTTCACATGCTTTTTAAAAAAAAAATGTATGCACGAAGATGCAAATACATCTTGGCACAATTGCCTGATTATTTTCTTAGGAAAATTTTCCAGCAGAAGGACGACTGGATTAAAGGCTATGTACATATTAACTTTTATCGCATTTTGCCAAAAATGCCTCCTAAAGTGTTTGAACAGATCTGCATCCGTGCTTATTTGCTCTCTCTGTGGGGTCAGTCACTTTGCCCAGCAACTCAGCCTCTGAAGTGGGTGTGAAAGTACGAGCACATTGAAATTTCTTAGTACAAAGTAGTAACACAACACAGATTAAGAGTCAGTCATTTAAATCTCTCCCTAATTGGAGAAAATCCTAATGTCCCTATTTTATTCTTATTTTCCCCATTTCTGAGACCCAGAAGAGTTCAGTGACAAACCTGACAGAACCCAGCTAAAATGTGGTCAAGCTGGATCCAAATCCAGCTCTGTCTTTCAGGACTGGGTGGGACTCTGGTGCCAGAACCTTCCCACGCCAACCTCTAGGTGAGCTGGGGGTGCCTGGTTAGTCAATATGCATATGTGTGCACAGCTGAGACCTCCCGGTCCCCCGTGGAGAGGGCTTGTGCCTCGCTTACTTCAGAGTGGAAATATTGGAGGGCTTTTCCAGAAGATCTGGGGAGTTTCCCCTGAGAGCAAACACAGCGTCTTTTACTTTCGCTTTGGAAACAAGCCTGCCACTTCCCACACCAAAATCCCAGACAGTCCCCCACCCAGGCTTTTCCACCTGCCGGGAAGTCCCAGGACACTGCTCCACTTCCCCAGAGTAGAGTCAGCTTCAGCCCTTCTTTGAGTTGTGTGAACCCCACCCTCTGGGTCCCAGAAGGACCAACTCTTGGTCCACTCCTTTTTTTCCTTCACGGGCCTATTCATTGGAAGTGTCTGAGGAATCTGAAATATGGCTCCCACGGGCTGAAGTGAGGCCTTGGGCCTCTCCAGCTCGCCTCAGCCACTTCTGCAGAGAGCCAGCTCCTGCTGCTGCAAGTCACAGAGCCGCAGGCACATCCCAGGGGTCACATTCCCAGCCCCTCTCTCCACCTCAGGAAGAGATTTCTTTGAGTGTTATTTTAACAGGTTGATGCGAAAGAAACCCAGAAGGAGGGAAGGCTAGAGATGGATGGTGTTAGCAAATTAATAGTACAGTGACCAGCAGTGGGAGGGGACACAGTGGGGGAGAAGTTTCACACCTCAGGACTTGTGACAAAGCTGTGACTTGGATCCTAGGACGGAGCACAGCCAGGGCAAGGTGAGCATTGCCAGAGCCTGTGCCTGAAAAGTATATGTCTGTTAAGATAAAGGGACACTGGCTGCAGCAGCCGCGAACCTGGCCAGGATCCTCAGCCCTGCCTTGTTGGAAAGGAGCACAGGCTTTGGCCCCAGAGGGCAGCCCGCCCCGCCCCTTGCTGGGGCCAGTAGTTGTGGACACGTACACGGGGGGCCCAGGGATTCTGCCCCCCTTTAGGAGGATGGTTTCTATTGCCCTAATACGCCATGGCTCCCTTTCCAAATGTGTTATTGACGAGATGGTGCAGAAGGGAACTTCGCAGTCATCTCAAGGAGTGAGCTGGCCCCCTGCTGTGGGGAGCCTTGATACTCTCAGTGGACGATAAGCAAGAAGAGAGAATGGCCCAGGAGAAAGTTGAAATGGGGAGACAGGAAAATAAATATCTCAGAAACCTCTGCAGCATATATCATTTTATTCTATCTCCATCCCAAACTTCTGGAGTACATATTTTTCAACTCATCTTACAGAGGAGGAGATCAGTCTTCAGAGGGGTTCAAGGATAACTTGACAGAGAGCTAAGGAGAGACTTGAGGTTCAGAGAGGCCATAATGGAAATAAAAATGGTGCTAGGGAAAAAGGAAACAGTGTTTGTCTTAGGATCTTGGAGTAATGCTGCTGCTCTAATGTACGCAAGAGATAAGGGCTCCTGCCCAGCGTGACTTTAATGAAGCAGCAGCGCCACTTCCTGTGGCTGCTTGCCTTTGACACGGCTTAGCGCTGGGGATGTTGTTTATGGCTCTGAAACTCCTGAGCGGCTCCAAGTGGCCGGGGAAAGCAGGAAGAGGCATCTTTCTCCGCCCAGGCTGATCTTCTGTCCCTGTCCCTTTCTCTACCCCCACCTAGGTATGACTTCATCGAGATTCGGGATGGAGACAGCGAGTCCGCAGACCTCCTGGGCAAGCACTGTGGGAACATCGCCCCGCCCACCATCATCTCCTCGGGGTCCATGCTGTACATCAAGTTCACGTCTGACTACGCCCGGCAGGGCGCAGGCTTCTCCCTGCGCTATGAGATCTTCAAGACAGGTCAGTGGGAGGGTAGTGACAGGTGGCAAGGGCTGTGGCTTTGTCCTCTTGAAGGTGGCCACGGGGAACAGTTTCAAGGTGTACCTGAGATGTCCCCACGTTGAAAGCTGTCTCCGGCCATGGTTTAGCAGACTGAGAAAGAGAGTGGGGGGCTCCAAATAAGTGAAAACATTTTTTTGAAAGAATCTGACTTCTTTAAATAAAACTAAGCTGAAGAAAAAGCAAATTTTGATTGAACTTCCACTGACTTCATGGTCTAACGTTGGCTTTATTTGGAGTTGCGTAGGGCTGGAGGACATGACTTTTTCATCGTTTAAGGCCCACGAGAGCTCACCATAGTTCCCTAAATGGATCACCCTGTAGCTTTAAAATTAAAACATGGCTCCTAGAAAGTCCCCTTGGCTATCCATCCTACCTCCTTTGCCCAGTATTTCTCTGTATCAGTCAACAAGATAGCAGAAGAGGACAGATACAGTGACCACTTGATTCCAGTAGGTCCTCCTTAGATTCCTCTAGGACTGACCATGGACCAGTGTGTTTCTGTGCCTGAGGACAGCAGGCTTGCACTCACACGATGTTCCCCAAGCAGAATATCCTTCTGTTTGATGGGCGGCACCCCATATCCTGAGGCTGGCTGAGCCTGGCAAATCCTCCAGTTATCTCTCACCTTCCCTGCTCCCCACCACAGAGGCGCTGGCTCCATCTCCCAGGGCCTCTCCTCTGCTGCAGCCTGAGTTTTACAGCTCTTGAATGGAGTCTGATTCAGGAGAAAGCTGTCAGCTCTGTCATCGAGAAGCCCATGGCCGGCGCCTGTTGATTCAGCGTAAGGGGAACTACTCATATATATTTTCATTTTCATTAAACAGTTCTTGAAAGGAAGTAGTAACTTCTGAAAGCACTTTTTATATCCACTCTGTCTAAATATTTGTCAGATTGGTCTGAGAAGACAGAATTAAATGAAGGGGAGGGGTCATCAGAACTGTGTCATACTAGTGCGGGAACCCATGCTGTCATGAGGTACGGGTCCCAAGGTGGCCCATCTGTCATGAATTTTCATGCTTTTGGCTACAGTGAAGTCATAGGGTACTCAAGATGTGTGTGGGAGGGGTGTGTGTGGGTGTAGCTTGGGGCTGGGATGAAGGCCCTGACTAGCTTGATCCACGTGCCTTGAGAGGCCCGTACAAGATCTAGATCAATGCCACCAACACTGGTGGGACATGGCCTAGAACGGGCAGTGGGAAGAGGGGAGAGAGAAGGAATAAAACAGCGCTTATCCCTCTTCTAGTGAGGAGGGCATGTGTGTAAACTTTGTCCACAGCACGCAGGCAGTTGATGTTGTTCATTGAAAATGAGTAAATGCTAGGTGAAGGTACAGCTCTCATGCTGTGGTTGTAAAGATAGGGACAATCAAGGAGCTCTCTAGAGTCTATCACTTCGCAAGGTCCCTAGCGCCAAATTAGTCACTTGCCTCTTCCATCCTGACCATGAAAGGGAAGTAACCCAGACAGGATCTTCCAGCGAGCTGGCTGAGGGGAGCCAGAAGAAGGATGAGGGGCCGTGAAAGCTCCCCTCCCCTCACTGTGGCCAGTCTCCTGCCTCCCAAGCAACGCATCCGCACTTGGACCCAAGCGTGCTGTACCTCTGAGCTACGTCCCAGCCGTTTTTATTTTCAGATGGGCAGCAGACGGAGTTCTGTTTGAGATGGTGTAAAAGTTTTGGAAATGAATAGCAGTAACCATTGTACAACCTTATAAGTGTACTTAATGTGCTTGGATTATATATTTAATACTTTTGATATGTAAATTTGATTAAAGTAAGTGCCTGGAAAGACATTTATGATACACACACCAAAAAAACAAAAACAAAACAAAACAAAACAAAAAACCCTCATATATGCCCAAGAATGCAAACTCCAAAACTAAGAGGTTTCACAAGATAAGTACTCTTCTTGGTGCCACTTCTCATACCCGTGTTTCCAGGGTTGCAGTCCTGAGAGAAAACATACAAAATTTACGTCAGCCACAGAACATGAAAGAAATGGGTGGGCTAGCTGAAGAAACCCAAACAAACACAGCTATGTTTGCTAATCGGATTCATAAAAAGAAAGAAGGGGGAAACTGTAAACACGGAGACACAAGCAGCCTCACACACAGCCAGGACAGCTTTTCTTTGGCAAGGCTGTGCTGCAGAGTTACACCGAGTGATGTGGAGCCACAGCGCACAGGGGAGAGGGGGCGAGGCTGGTGCAGAAGGCCTAGGACTGCACACGTGAAGTATAGAAGAGCCTGTGCACTCGCCAACTGGCCACTAATAAACAGTAACCTGAAGCGGCTCAAACTCAGAAGACTTCGAGTCACCCCGTCCTCAACGGAGAATCTTACATAACAATGGAAATGTGTTTTGAGTTTCTTTTTTTCCAATGTTTCTCTGAATAGCGTCCAAGATCTTTTTTTTTTTCCTAGTGCCCAGTGGCATTTCTGGAAATGCAGTTTCTAGGGTCATTCACAGGCACACAAAACCTTAATAGCCACTGCCCTCCCTCTCTAGAGTAGGACCTAAATTCCCCTTCTGTAGTTGAGCCAAGCCAGCTTTGGATAAGTTCATAGTGTTTTTCTATCTTCACATGTGTACATGCTTCTTCCACTTGCAAACTTATTGTACAATTTTCAGTGGGAAAACACACAGCGGTCACTTTTCCATGCCAGAGTTCTTTGTTATGAATTCATTCATTGCAGCCCAAGTTCCCCAGCGTCTATGGGAAACTGTTGAGTGGGCCGGAGTATTTGTTAACTGAATTTTTTTTTTTAACTTTATTCTTATAATGCATAACAGAAACAAATCTCGGATTGCAAAGATTTCTGGGAGACTCAACTTTTATCTTCTTTTCCTAGACTTTCTGCTGCATATTGGATATTCAACTGCCTTTGTGATGTTTCAAACATGATGCAGTTACAGACAAATATATGGGCTTGATTGATAGGTTTGATTTTTCTGCATAAAAATGATAAAATTTGGAAATGGCTGAAGAATACAACAATTCACCCTTCAGTACCTACTTCTGAAAAAATCCTTCTAGTTAATGTAGAAACCAGGACCCGGAAAATGTGGGTGGCCTACACTCTCGAATTCTCCAGGCCCTGCCCAGTCTCACCAGGTATCCATTGCGGAATCCCTTATGCTCCACCCATGAGCAAGACCAAAGGAAGAGCCCAGCCTGAATTCCCCACTCCCAAGCAGAGGTGGAGATTCTTTTGAGGGAATAACAATAGGACAACCACATGGAGAGAATGGGGATGCCTTTGTGGGCTCTCTGGCCAGAAAAGAGCCCTGTGTGAGCTCCCTGAAGTGGCCCATGCAGAAGGCTGCAGAGCAGCTGCAAACTCTAACCTTTTCAGAATTCCTCTCAGCCCCCTGAAGACCTGCCAGCTGGTGTGGCTGTGTCAAATTGCATCATCCAGGGCCAGTGATGAGGCCCTCAGGATTTTGAGGCCCAATGGTAAACAGAACCTGTAGGAGGTCACCCCCCTATTCCCTCTGGACCTGGCTGCCTTCTCATAGCCCTTGAGCTTGCCCTGCTGCTGCCAGTCCTCTGAATGATGGAGCACAAAGCCTCCAGGATGCAGCACTTAGAGGGTTCCCTCACTGCCCAGGTGCAACATGGGAGAACAGAGGAGGGGATGGATGGATGGATGGATGCATGGATGGATGGATGGATGGATGAGAGATATTGGAATTTCTTGCACTGCGTGCCCCACCACACCGATCTGCATGCCACCTTTTCTGAGTCAGATATTTGCAGCTTTTCAGAAAGCCATCATCAATAAAAAGAGGCGCCTGCTGCAGGAGCTGCAGATAAAGACACCGCTGCAGGCTAAGATCAGCGTATTGACATCACGTAGTTATATTTCAGCAAGAACCCCAGAGGATGCTTCCTGCCAGTAAACACCTGGTTTATTAAGAATTTCAGTGGTTTATTTTTTCTTCATGCTTAGTGTCTATTATCCTCCCCCATAAATACTGTTTCTTACCAAGTGCAGCATTTATAAGGTAGTTACCTTAACTTGATCCAGTTTTTGCTCTGTGTGTATCTGTGGGTCCAGTCTGGGTCTTCCTACACCCAGGATCTTTGCAAGGTTTTGTGCTGACAAAGGGTGGTGGGTTGAGGCCCCAGGGCTCTTTCAGTAGCACTCCACCTAGAGGCTGCTGGAGAGACGGCGCCTGTAATGCCCTTAGGAGCACCTGCTGTTGGCCAAGCCTGCACCAGGCTGCCAACGTGTGCGCATTTAATCAGGACACCCCTACACGTCCCCAGAAAGTAGACACCGAACTTAGGAGAGAAACAAGGCCATCCCCACCACAAAGGAACCAGAAGCCTTCCAAATGTCAATGCACTGCTGCATTTTTCCAAACTTGCTACTGGAGCGGCCTTTAACATCCTCAGCACCCCACTGTGATTCACCAGCTAAAAACATCGATTGTTAATTGTCTGGCCATTACAGAGCTGCTCGTTTTAATATAGTCATGACATGAATGAGACCCAAGCTCCCCTTTGCCCCTCCCCTGAGGCACCTTGGGTCTTGAAGGGAGAAGGGGCACTTAGTTGGCTGTGGTACAATGGGGGCTAGTGTTGAGGTCAGCAATAAATAAGGGGTAACATTGTTTTCCCTGCTGGCAACCAGAACGCCTTCCTTAAGGATTGAAATAATTTACATTTCTGGAGAGAGCAGCTGAGTAATTGAGAAAGAAGACTCTGTTCCTCTTTGCAAGACCTCTCTCTCTCTCTCTCTCTCTCTCTCTCTCTCTCTGTCTCTCTTCTCTCTCTTTCTCCCCTACCCTATCCCCATATTCCTCTATTGCTGCTCTTACTGTAACATGTAGAGCAAGCCTAATTGCTTCTCTAACTGCTATCCTAAAAAGGGCTGCTTAAGGGCTTGAAATGCCGATAAGGACAGTAACATAGGAGAATATCAGACACGGAGGGTAGTGGGTAAGGAGAGTGTGTACATTGCTCCGAGGGCCCTTGAGTAAAAACAAAAGCCTCACAAGTAGAGGGATTTGGACCCAAACATTTAAATAACCCATGCAACGGGGCAGCAAAGAAAGCCTTCTTCTTAATACTGAAGCTCTCTTTGGTACACAGGCTCAGAAGACTGTTCCAAAAACTTTACCAGTCCCAATGGGACCATTGAATCTCCTGGGTTTCCTGAAAAGTACCCACATAACTTGGACTGCACCTTTACCATCCTCGCCAAACCCAAGATGGAGATCATCCTGCAGTTCCTGACCTTTGACCTGGAGCATGACCCTTTGCAGGTGGGAGAGGGAGACTGCAAATATGACTGGCTGGACATCTGGGATGGCATTCCACATGGTAAGTGACATCACTGTCACAAGGCACTCAGTTGACTTTGTCTGAATTGCTTTAGTAATCACAAGGAGGGAGAAGAAAAGCTCTTAAGGGAACAGGGGGACTTTCTCTTCTTTTTCTCCAATGATTGGTTTGAGAGAAATTACAGAAAGGTAGCATAGTTTTTTTTAGAGATATTTTCTTTAGAATGAGAAAACGGAAAGTCCTTAGGGTGATGTCATTTTTCACAACAAGTTGTCAGGTTAGAAAGTGACTCTGTGGCCAAGCTATCTGACCATCTAGAAGGACTCTAGAGCCACACGCTCTGGACTCAAATCCTGTACAGCCTTAGAAAGCTACCTAGCTGCTTGTCTTTGTCTTAACTGCATAAGCGGGTTTGTATCACCATCATTATTCCTGAAATGTTATTAGTAGTATATGCTGAAAAGGTGTATTACTTGACACCATGATAAATTTGAGAATCACAGGTGAAGAACAGCATAGACCTTGGGTATGGTCAGTGTTGGAAAGGAAATGAATCATTTACTTAATGGAGTTATTCTAATTATTTTCCAATAGAAGGAAAACTTGCTAACTAAGCAAGAACATTTTCATCTCCTAGAAAAAGCGTAAAATTTAATCAGAAGCTAAGGCTCGGGTCCCACTCTGCTGCTTCTTAGCAGTGTGAACCAGGCAAGATCACATCTCAGCTCTCTGGAACTCAAGTTCTTCTGAAGGATGGGCACTGTAATGATAGCTTTCTGCTCGGGCTGTAAAAACAGAATGAAGCCAGCTCATCAAAGTACTTTTCATGTGCAGAAAAACCACTAGGCACTATTCTCAAAGCACATCTTAGTTTGTCTTGTCTGTAAAGAACTGGGTGGAAATGATTCGCACCATCCAAAGAGATGGGATGACACATAGTGATGGGAGGGGAGAATGTACTGAAAATCAGGTTTCTGTTTTTTCTTTGTCTTGTGTGTCCAGTCGGTCCCCTGATTGGCAAGTACTGTGGGACCAAAACACCGTCTGAACTCCGCTCATCAACAGGGATCCTGTCCCTAACCTTTCACACGGACATGGCAGTGGCTAAGGACGGCTTCTCCGCACGTTACTACCTGGTACACCAAGAGCCATTGGAGAGTGAGTCAGAACATGGGGTGCCCATGGTGGACCTCTGGGGGAGGCGGAGATGGAACCCTGGAGAATTAGCTGTGGCATCTGATCTCCAGGAATCAGAACCACATCACGTTTAACAGGCAGAAGATCTGCAAGAATAGCTTATTCCCAGGCAAAGTCTCGTAGCCATCCAAGTCTCAGTTCCCTTGTGGATGATATAAAAGGGAATAGTTAGGGTCTAAGATGTTTAAGCGTAGTGCCAGTTTTGTCCCTCTGCAGGCCTCAGAGGCCAGTGTCACAAATCTGACCTATTTTATTTTATTATTTATTTATTTATTTATTTATCTTTTTGAGACAGGGTCTCACTATCCAGTTGAGGCTGGCCATGAGCTCACTTTTGTAGCCCAGGCTGGTCTCGAACTTGCACTAATCCTCCTGCCTCAGCCTCCCAAGTGCTGGGATTACAGGCGTGCGCCACCACACCCAGCAAATCTGACTTATTTTAAAGCTCTCTTTCTCCCTCCCTTTCTCCCTTCCACCATCCCCCCACCCCTGTGTTTTGATGTTAAACATCTCTGCCTTTGGGTTAAGTTTCATTGGCCAGACAATACAACTGCTTGAATTTTGGAAGCTTTTCCTATAGGCAGGGCATGTTGTAAAGTTGGCCCTATCTCCAAATCTGCTGCTCCTGGCCATGTACTTCAGTTGTGTTGCCCTTTCTATTCAGGAGCCCAGTGATTGCTGTCAGTAAGAGTAAAGCACTTTAAGGATCTTAAGAGCTGGGCAAATCCTACCACAGGTGTGGATAACTCATACTGATTTAACTATAGATCCAGCAGTCTGACCTGCAGGAAAGTCTCTGGGTTCTGCTCCAGGCTTAGCTTTTTTCATGGAAATTGTGTGATTTAAAATCAAAATCAAAAATTATGACAAATTGTAGCAGGATACACAAATGACCTGTCATAGAGCCAGAGATCCAATTTAATGCTGTGAAAAAAAAATTGTTGATCTTCATGCGTATGCAAATATTGACCAGTCTCTACAGCATCCAGGGAGGAGTAGCAATTAGACAGAGGTCAGAGTGAGCGACTCCTGGGTCTGTTTTCCAAGGCAGGTGGGTAGGGGACTAGAATGTGACATGAATATACTCCTGAAAGATCTCCCAGAGACAGGTATTCATGCTTTGTAAGGTCTGTCTTCTATACCAGAACTCGCAAGACAGTTGGGTAAAAGAGAGACGCAGAACTGCCTCCTGGGTGTTTATGGGTAAGGCCATCTTCCCACAACTGAGCAGCCCACCCAGATTGCCACGTGTCTATCACTCATCTACCTTTAGGGCAGCCACGGTGCAGCTGGCATCCGAGAGCATCCGGAGCCTGCAGGGTATTAGTTCCTGTGTTTTAGATTGTATTTTTTAATTTGTATGATGATTCTTATTTATCCATCACCTAATTTCTTTTAGGTCCAATTTAGTTTCTTTCAGACCCAGAGGGGTTGTCAAGCTCCCCTTGTTGTTTTTAAACTATGAGCCTATAATTAGTCTTTTAGATAAGGCAGTGCCTGCAGTGACTTGTCCCTAGAAGGAAGCAGGGGGCTGGGCTCAGGCTGAATCACCTAACTCTGCCCTTGACCTCCTCTGTTCCCAGACTTTCAGTGCAATGTTCCTCTGGGGATGGAGTCAGGCCGGATTGCTGATGAGCAGATCAGTGCCTCCTCAACCTACTCTGATGGCAGGTGGTCCCCTCAACAAAGCCGACTCCATGGTGATGACAATGGCTGGACCCCCAACTTGGATTCTAACAAGGAGTATCTCCAGGTACTTCCTCAGATATCAGGGGCATCCAGAGTATGTGCATACTGATGGGGCAGCAGAGTGACCCCTTAGCTACAGAGCACAAAGTACCCAAGGAAACAAACACAGCATACTTGAGAACCCCAACCAATCATTCATCGTCCCAATAAGTATGCATACCAGACACAAAAGGATTGCGCCAGGCACTGTGTTGTGTGCAGGGATACACTGATGAGTAGGGGGTGGGCTGCCCTTGCCCTGGTGATGAATGGGTTTGGGAGAAATTCTTTGGTTGGGATACTGTTTGCCCTATCAGTATCCAAGGAACATTTATATGTGCTTGTTGGTCTCCCTTCTTGGCACAGGGAGGGCAGCAGAGACCTGGGGGAAGTGTTTTCCCGAGGGCAGGCTGATTGGGTGGTAGCTGAATATGGCAACTTCTCCTGGTCTTCGCTATTTGGAGGGAGCCCTGCCAGGCAGGTTTTACACATAGCTATCAGGAGAACACATGGGAAAATGTCACTGCGGGAATGAAACTCAAGTCGCCCAGATGCTCTGCAGCATCTTTTTAGACTATTGTTTGCTTTCCCTCTGAACAAGTCTTGCAGCTCATGTTGAGTAATCTTCCCGCACTACATCCGGGAACAGTTCTCATTCTCTGGGAAGAAGGAAACGGTGGAAGAGCAAAGCTGCAAGTCCTGTACCAGAGCAACATCTGCTTTTGTGACAGACATAGACAGCCCTGTGACCCACCGACAAGCCTGTCGTAGCTGTGATGTGACATGGTGACCTCTGCTCTAAGAAGCATAGTACAGGCAAGGGAGAAAGATCACTTAGGAACCCCAGGGAGCCCAAGAGTCTCCAACAACACACCCCTAAGGCCATCTGTCACTGTCTTTCCTCTCTGCCCCTCCAAAAATTCTTTTATCTTGCAAAGCTTCCAGAAAGTTCTCCTTCGTTATTGACAGCCCATTAATTATACCCCTTAATTTTAGTCTTTAATCACATACTTTTCCTATTGCTATCCACCTGTTTCCTATTCACACAGATGGCACTTCACACTCCTTTTGAATGTCTCATGGTGCTGTGGACATTCTGAGTGCCAGTCAGTGCCTGCCAAACTGAGTGCCAGCCATGTGCAGGGGCTACAGTTTGGCCACACGGAGTCTGCCATTAAGAAACACCATGGCCGGTGGAGGAAAAGCATCTTAGCAATTTCCAAATGGGTTTACACTGTGGCAAAGAAGGCACCTCAAAATTTTGGCCTTCCTCCCTGGAGACCAAAAGGTCAGGACTTGGTGCATAAGCCTAATTGCTTGGGCAGGCTGTGTATGCCCTCTGACCCCTTGGTGACCTGAGCAACTAAAGGCACAATGGCATGAAGGAGCATGGGGCTGGGAGGCAGTTATGAGCTGTGACTCTTGCAATCAGGGCATTATAAGTGAATTGGATTGAATTAGACTGGATTGGAGCAGAGCGGGTTTAGCTATGCATTCCTACTTTAGAGCAGCATCTGCTTTCTCAGTGTAAGGCAGGCCATAGTTTAATAAGGAAGAATCACAGTTCTAGATGCTCAATGATTAGGAGAAACTGAATATGAGCCACTCAGATTTGTGAAACAGGAAAAAGAGAGAAAAGTAATGAAGTTATATTGCGAAGTGTCTGATTTAGTGTCAGGGGAGTTGAGTTTAATTGTCCAGTGGAACTGCAGACTGATCCTAATTATCAGTACATCTCATGAGTCACAGACTAGATTGTGAGCTAAGTATGACAGTTGTGTCCTTTGTAGAAAAAAGCCAGATGCTGCCTCTTGTTGAGAGTATTGGGCCCTTTATCTTCCCCTTCCTCTCTTCCCAGGTGGACCTACGCTTTCTAACCATGCTCACAGCCATTGCAACACAGGGTGCAATTTCCAGGGAAACCCAGAATGGCTACTATGTCAAATCCTACAAGCTGGAGGTCAGCACCAATGGGGAAGACTGGATGGTATACCGACATGGCAAGAACCACAAGGTAAACTATGTCCTTACCTCTGAGGCAGTCTGGACAGGTACAGGAGGGATGTGACAATAGGAGACTCAAGTCGATCCCACATGGGAGAGAAGGCCTTGTTTATTGAGGCTTATAATTGGAAGCCAGAGACATGACAACTCTGAAAATCTTCTCTTGTATGCTAAAGCAATTGGAAAACACCTTTACACTTATAGTCTGACTATTGTGATGTTGCTCAGGAGAGAGGGAGGGAGGAAGGCAGAGAGAGAGAGAGAGAGAGAGAGAGAGAGAGAGAGAGAGAGAGAGGTTGCAGAGTGTTCTCTGACTACAAATGAAAGTGAAAATGCGTTCCCCATCCATGTCTTCCCATACAGGACTGATTGAGCATTTATGGCCTGAGTCCCTTCCCCATGCTGGGTTAACAATCACAAAACCACATGAAGTTGCAGTTTAGGAGTTACTGAGGTCTGGAAATGAAAGAGCACAAATCCTGAGAGGGAATCACAATGTCTCAGAGAAAAAGAAGACAATAAATAATGAGGCGAACTTCAGTTCATCAGGGCTGGGATCTGAACCAGCAGTCATGCAGAGCAGCGATGCATTGAGTCCTCTGGGATAGCGCCCCTGGTGTCTGCCGCTCTGGGACGTGTGGATGTGGGGCTTTTGTTGTCCACAGAGACGAGTGACTGGCATTCGGCCGTCTTAAGATACATGGCATTCTGGGTCTGCAGCTGGTGATGTGCTGGTTGTAACGCACTAGGCACGAAGTAGGCTTGTTGGAAGCATGTGTCACCGGGGTGGGGCGGAGGGCGAGATGGGAGCACTGAAGGCTGTGGCTGAATCTCGGGCTAGGATGCGTGTGGTGTCCTGGGGGTTCCCAGAGGCGGGTTAGCCTTCCTGGGAAGGGGGCTGGGAGTGGACAGAAGGGTCTATTCCTCTCAGTGTTGCAGCTCCACCAGGCCTCAGCTGTCCCGGTCTGAATTAACAGAGCAAGGCACATGTAGCCAAAGAGAGTTTGCAAAAGGGAATCTGCTCAGCTCCTGTCTCTGTCCCAAGGCAGATTGCTCTACGACTGCTGGTACAACTGGAAGCCTTAGACCCAGAAAATCCTGAACTTTAATGTTGGCAGTCGTATTCAGGAAATGTACGTTTTTAAAGGAGTGGGTTTTTTAAAAAATTAAAATCGCCATAGTAACATGGCAACATTCAAATGAAATCGTGGTTTCTAGATATTATCAGGTCTCTCTCTGTCTCTCTCTCTCTCTCTCTCTCTCTCTCTCTCTCACACACACACACACACATACACACGCTTTCTCCACTTTTCTCCACTTCCCTAGTAGGGAGAGTGAGGCACTTAGCAATGAAAAGGCACCCCTTCATGTGTGGGCCCAGTCTGGTTTCCCATTGACTCCGTTTCAGGAAGCGTTGCCAGACGTCAGTGGGGAATCGCAAGTAGATGGGTGCGGGCAGATCTGGGCCTGAGTGTCCTCATTCAACCCCACTTGTACCTTTTCGCTCTGCTTTTTCATAAGAACCCAGCGGAGCCCAGAAGCTCAGCCTGTGGGCCTGTGCCAGCCCTGAGCAAGGCGGTCCTGGGGGAGAGGACTGACGCTCACCTGATCGTCTTCTTGTCCAGGCTCAATGACTAAGCAGCCCTGGCCAGAGGGATACTGTAGCATAAGCCGATTTTAAAAGCACACAGATGGACGAGGATGCTATTTAAAACACCATTTGTAGGAAATCTGCTTTTGGAAATACCTTAGCACTGCACATTTTGATAGAATACTGTTGTCCTCCCTCTCTTTATCCCTGTATCCATTCTGCAGGGAAGATGTTCCTGGGAACTGAATTTAGCTCTCTGGTCTTTAGCGTGATTCCTCTCCACTGTTCCTGCTGCAGACATCCCCTCTCTTGGCCCCTCCTCCCGCCCTTGGCTCAGTTTCCTTCCCGAAGTAACCAACCAGGTAACGCACAGTTTTAGTTTTAGTTTAGCGTATTAGTCTTCCCCAAATAAAAGAGATCCAAGCAGAAGCAAGGCCCCCATTAGAAATGCAACCTCCTGATACTTAATAAGCAGGACAGTGGAGAACCTGCCAATTAGGCATTGCCCTGCTCCTCAGCTCCCTCACCCCACTGCGCGTGTGGGGCAGCCAGCAGGCCTCGCCTACCCTTCCCTGCAAGGGTGCTCCCCACTGCCCATTCATTAGCAGATCTCCCCCAGATATCTGTGTTCAGTGCGCAGACTCCACTCTGTTCATGGTGTGTCTACATAGCTCTCTAGGCTGTTAGGGTTGAAATAGTTGAGCGAACCATGCCAAATAGATTTGTCAAGTCTACTGCAGTTTGATTTGATGCCACGACAGGGGAGGCAGGGTGGAGAGGAGACCTGGGGCAGTGGGGGAAGATTTCATCTCTGCTGGTGTTATCACCGAGTTTCTCTTTGTGGCCTCTGGACACTGGGCAGTGGGCCAAGCTAACTGGTGTTAAGCGGTGGGCATGAAAGCAGAAATGCAGACAGCAGGACCTAAGGAAAAGGCATAGCAGAAAGAGGCGCAGCAGCCCATCCGCCAGCTTGCAAGGTTTGCAAACTCCTTCCCAGCATGCAGAGAGCGAAGGGGGTGGTTGTGACGTTTGGGGCCAAAATTTGGAAACTCAGTTTCAATTCCCTACTCACAGTCTATACCAGTGCAGAGTATCAGACAAGGGAGTGGGGGAAAATCAGAGAAAAGCAAGATTAATGAGCACACAAGGTGGCGGGCAATGGCTGTGCTATACCCTTGCAGAACATTATTTGCAATTTGGACTCATGCTGGGCGAGGCGAGGTCTGACTCCGTGGGGAAATGCCTTTCTTCTCACTATCAGGCAGAAAGGGAAAACTAAGAAATTGCTCAGCCTCTCTCCCTCTCGGTCTCTTTCCATCCAACAGGTATCCGTGCCTTTGCCTCTGAGAAAGTCAGTCTGGCTGTTGCTGAGGGAATTGTAAACATCTTTCTGGCAAAATACAGCCTGGTGATGCAGGCCATATGCGCAACACATCTCTGAGTCCTCCAGTTCCACAGGCATAAATAGGAAACCTATGATTTTCATGTAGGGCGGGCCCTCGTCATGCATATTTATGGCTTAACCACAAGGCCAAGCACTCATCCCCTTGATGGAACCCATCTCCAGCCCACGTGCGCCCTTACATTATACAAATTGCTTCACATAGAATTCTTCGGAAACCACAGCAGAAACTACTGCTTTGGGTTTTACCAGCTGCATGAGTAACACTCCTGACATAGACATCATGTGGCTGGTGCAATGGTGGAAGGCTCAAGTATACTCAAGCTTACGTGTGTGACTTCAGGCACACACAGCCCAAGGGGTACATGGAAGAATTCCACCGGTGGGGCTGTCCTTATCGAGGTCCTGCCTCCTGAGATTCCACTCCCCTGAGGGTGCCTTGGAGGGAGAGTTTGTGCCTGAGGAATGGAGACAGGGCTGATGTCAGGATAGGGAGACCCAGGCTATTCCTCTTATGAGTCTAGCAGAATTCTTCCTTATTTGGTCAGTGCGGGCAGCTCTTTCACTGACAGAGCTCAGGTTACCTTGCCCTTCGTCATGGGGTTATTGAGCTGTTCTCATCTATTTAAAAATAAGTTAGAAGGACCAATGAGATAGCTCAGTGGACTAAGCGCTTGCTTAGGCAAGCTCAGGAACCTGAGTTCTGTGCCCCACCCCACATGCAATGCTGGCCAAACTCCTGGACTGCCTGGGCCAGGGCCAGGTCCGGGCATGGTGGCGCACACCTGTAATCTCAGGGCTGCAGAAGCTGGAAACAGAAGGATCACTATGAGTCTGCTATGTGCAGTGAGACCCTGCACCAAGTACATTAAAAAATAAAAAGTTAGGGACAGAGGGAGGGTCTGTACACCTTGGTGGACAGATTGAGGATGGATTGGTGAAGAAAGAGAAAAGGTTTGAGCCCAACAGTTCTCAGAATCACCCTGTAATAAGTGGCAGTACTCTAAGCCAGTAGAAGCAAACTTGTGCGTGCATGTCACAATGTACTGTTGGTATCATTGAAAGCTCTAGAAGGTTCGCCATCACTGCAGTAAGCTCACGTATTAACTCAGGGATGCCCTCTAAGGGGCCCAGGGACCACTCTACCATCACTGCTCTAAGCTCACGTATTAACTCAGGGATGCCCTCCAAGGGGCCCAGGGACCACTCTATCAGTGACCTACTACTTTAGAATTTCATGCGCTACGGAATGAAAAGTCTCAGAAACCAAACAACTTGCCAGGGACAGTGAAGTGGTGACGTCCCAAAAAGAGGCTCCTGCTCAACACTTGGTGCTCTCAACAGGCTGCCCTCAGCCTTGCTCCTCTTCTTGCACCCTGAGGGAAATAGGCTTCCTGGTTGTTTCTCTCAGTCCCAGAGGCACACGTCTTCCAGAAGGGCTCAGGTTCTGGAGCGGAGCGGTGCTTGGCCTGCACAGCCTAGAGTTCTGCACTCAGCACAGTGGTGTCTGGGTGCCATTCAATCGTGGGGACAGAGAGTTCAAAGAAATTGTTGCTTATTTGATTTGGCTACATCCCTCCAAAACAAATAAACACCCCACTTCAAAACTCCTCTGTCCTATATTTTCTAAATTAAAACAAATCATTTTAAAATCAGAGACTTGGGAGGAGAGTGTCCTGTCTGAAAATCAAACCCCCTCATCAGCTGGCTAGAGTTAGAAGAATACACCGTCTCCTTCAGATCTTCAGGGATGATGAGCTTGCAGCCCGGGACACTTTCCTTCCCAGCCCTGCGCCTGGGTGACTCCATGCCCCCGGAGCACCTGGAGGTCTGTGGACAGAAGTCCCTGCAGAGGTGGCCAGGACATTGTACCCACAGAGCTCTTTGAGCAGAAGCAAACATTGTTTGCAAGAGGAGCAGGCACTGTGGCATACTCAGCAGCCTGGCCTGAAGTCAGAAGCCTAGCAGGGCACGACAAGGCAGCTTGGCCTCTATGCTCACACTGCCTTGCATTAATGTCCTGCGTCTTAGCCTCATTCTTCTCTTAGGGGTGCCATCACTCCTCCAGTGAAAATTTGAGTTTTCAAAAGGAGCTTTTCTTGAACCTCAAGGCAGTTCCTGACTTGCTCTTATTCTTTTGGTGGTAGTCGTCTTGATTGTGTAAAGATGAGCGATTCAGACCACAAGCAAGAAAGGGGATGAGCACATCGTCCAACCGTGGTTGTGTACACTCTGAAGAGGGCTCATGCCCTCTCCAAGCTCCAGTCCTTCAATTTATCTGTGCCCCTCCATTATCACTGCGAAGAACCCACAAGTGGGGGACTAGGATTTTGCTTGGGTGTTTCATTTTCTTGGCCAACCCAGGTGAGCCTAGGTAAGCATGGAAGGGAGGGCCGGATATAGTGGATGGCACTGTCTCGGCTGTCGGCAGTCTCTGCTCTGCAGGTGACAAGGCTTCACCCAGTAGAGCGCTCCAGCTCCTCATTCCCTATTTGTGGCTCTCTCTGCCCCCTTGGGGGATAGAGGCACCATCTTTATTTAAAGAGCTCCAAACATTGTTAGGGAAGTGTCTGGGTAAGGTGGGCCCATGTTTCTCCAGCTTTTCTGAAGGCGGTGGCTGGTCCTTGTCAGCCTGTTCATCATCATTGCAATGTCATCTTCTCCCCCAGCCTGCCTCTTCTCCCGCCTGGTCCCTGAGCTGCCCCTCTTCTCCTCTTCTCCCTGATGCTTTCCTGTCTCAAATCCTGAAACCCTAATCCTGTTAGTAGGCTGTGTTCCAGGGCTCAGTGTCTCCGTGGGGGTAACATAATCCTGCATTAAATCCAGAGACCCACAAGGCAGTCACAGATGGGGATGTGCACATCCCACCCAGCTCCACTCTACCCCCAGGAAGGACCACTTGCTCCTCTGTCTGATGACAAAAACAGCCCTAAAGTAAAGGAAGAGAGCAGAGGTCATCAGTCATAAATGAGCATGTGCTTGTTAGGGAGTCTCTTTGCCTTGCCCCATCCCTACCTTTCCTTAGTCTGCATCTCTCTCTCTCTCTCTCTCTCTCTCTCTCTCTCTCTCTCTCTCTCTCCCTCTCTCTCTCCCTCCCTCCCTCCTTCCCTTCCTCCCTTCCCTTTCTCCCACCTCTGCTGTCCCTTACATGCACAGGCACACACACACACCTTCTGATTCTATCTAGCTAGATTCTATCTAGCTAAATTTCCAAATCTATGGAATGAAGGCAGCTTTAAAATTTTTTAAATAATCTTTAAGGGGAAGTTTTAAGAGAGAAATGCCAGGACCATGATTTACAAGCGGGGAGGGAGAAAAGTCCATCCCCTCAATCATTTTCTCCCAGCACAAGCCCCCCACCCCCACCTTGCCTATTTGGTACACCAGATTAATTAAACGGAATGGCGTGCATTGATTAACAATTTATTTTTATGTGCAGACCCAGTGGCTGGTTTCAGAGAAGAGGCAAGAAGCAGGTGGGAGGGGAGGACAGGCTGTTGGTGTGGCGCCAGGATGAGGTGGCACCGTTGTTGTTTCTGAGATGTGTTTCTACACCGCAACGGTGGCTTCCCCAGTTTCTGCCCACAATTCCCACCACCCTCCCTTTTTTGCCTGCTTTGGTCTCCTCCTCCTTTCTGTGCCAACTCAATTGTAAAGGAGAACTTTAGATGCAATGAAACATTTTATTAGTGGCAAAAAAATATATTTATTTTTTTAAAAAGGTAAAGAACATCTCATGCACAATTTCTACCTCAGGGCTTCAGCACAGGGTTGTCTTTGAAAATGTTTCCTGCTTTCTTCACAGTCCCTGGAGCTAGAGGAGTTCAGATATTTAGAGCAAGATAGAAATAAACAGTAGTCACACCACAGGCAGTGAGGAGTCGGGTGTGTGCAGGCAGAATATAAAAGCCCTCCTCAAATCAGACGTGGCACGTGGAGCTGAGGCCCGAGGCCCACCAGACACCCTCAGCATTCAGGAAGGTTAAGCAGCCGTGCAACAGCTGGCCCTGTGCAGTCAGTATCTCTGCTCAAGGAGCTCCGAGACCTGGCCCTCGCAGTTGACGTGAGGACATGCACACAGCATCCGCGCCACCCTGGACACGTGGATGCTGATAGCGCAGGTTATTGGCAGGATGATGACTCGGTGTGTGATCTAGACCTGAATTAAGTTAGTACTAAAAGCAACAATTTTCTAAAGCTATGATATGGATGGTGCAGTGTTGATGCTCGTTACAGTTAAGCGCTTCTACTGTGAATTATAGGATGCTACTTTTTAAAGCCATATTTCTATAGAGAAATTTAGGAGTGATGCAGAACTGATGGATGACTGAATTAAGTTTTGCTGGATTTTTGGAAATAATTATCTCTAGAACTTGAAATTGAGGATTCATTACACTGTGGTCAATTTCATTTTGTGTTTTCTTTTTTGCAGAACTGGGGATTGAACTCAGGCCCTTGTGCTTGCCAGGCAAGCACTTATTCTACTGAGCTATCTCCCCAGCCCTAGTTTCAAGTACTGTTTAATTCCAAATATCTAAGTGAAAGAGTTCTGTCTTTCCAAGTATGTATGGTATTAGGCAGCGTCAAAGCATTTTCTAGGAATAATGTAAATGATATCTGTTTATTATTACTTGAGTGCAATAAATACAGAAGTATCATTAGAAAAAGATTAGTGGTGGACAGGAGAGAGGCTGAGGCCAGGCAGAGTCTCCCACCCTGGGCTTGCTGCGCACTGTGCCCAGCAGGGGCAGAGTACCTGGGTGTTCCTCAAGATGTAAGGAGGGCTCAGCAAGAGAGGTGTCTGGGACTAAGCCTGGGTGAGAAAGGGGACAGATGGCCTCAGAAAACATCAGTGGCGCTTGCTGGGTATTCCTTATCTTATATGGAAGCAATGCATGTTTACCTGACACTGCTTCGTCCAGTCTGTGCAGTCTGAGCCTGTGGATCCTTGGGCGTGGTCAGCACACTCTGATTACCCCTCCTTGGGGTGGGCGGTAGATGACGATGGCAGCTAGCAGCCGGTTTGCTTGGCAGATGCCCTCCTCCCCCAGAGGTGCAGATCAGAAAATCCATAGAATGCTGCTGGGTTTTGGATTCGGCCTTGCTGAAAATGAAACAAAGGTCCTGAGAATCAATTGAAAATTGTTGGATTATGTTCAGAATGCAGTGAGGGACCAAATGGATTATCCAAACCACTGTGTGCCCTGAATTGTTTTTTCATCCTGGTTTGGAGAGATGCATTTGAAGAAACCTTTTGTTCAGTGTGGCTTCTTTTTAAAGAAATACCCACGCATACACACATTTAAAGAGTGCAGCGTGATTGCCACTCTGCCCAGAAAGATGGGGTCACCTTGAATACACGCCTTGTTTTCTTTTGGATACTAAAGCAGCCATATTAATATCTTTTGTTAAATGCATAAAAAGATTTATCAACTCCAACTTCCAGCTTTTAATGTAGATGTTAAAGTTGAATCTTTCTGATGTCTGCCTGTCTCAGTTTAATATATGTCAACAACCTGCTGGTTGTCTAAGTTTTGCGCACATCTCCCGGCAGAGTTGCTGTAGCCTGAAAGCATCTGGTCTCAAGGCGGGACCCGGGGATCTGTGCGTCTCTGAGCTTGAACTGTCCTGGTTGTCTAAAGGCCCATTCGTTACTTGTGACTTGGCTTCTGCTCCAGCGTTTGGCCTGACACCTGTGCAAGCGCTGGAGCCAGCGGAGAGAGCTGGTAAACTTAATGTCTTCTCTGCAGCCTGATTATCGACTTTCTTTTCCTGAAGGAGAAACCAAAGTATCTAAGGTTCATTGATTTGCCTGTAGTCATTCAGTGAGTCGGCAGAGAGTAGACAATAAAACCAATTTCCTGGCATGGTTTCCCCATGCATTCAGCTCCTTACCTTGCATCGCCCAGACTGGAAGCCAAGATTCCATCGCAGGGAATTTGATCAGAAAACAAATGAAAGGTGATTCTAAAACCACAGAAGCATTGAGAAAGTCATAAAGATGTATAATATATGATAGCATTTGCCCTCTATAAATAGGGGGATGCAGGGAGAAAAATAGAGACTTTGTAAACCTATTGGGTCAGGAGAAATAGAAACTACTCAATATTTCATTAGAATGGATTTTCATAAACTGCACTTTGATATCTTTGGGTGAAAGACAGTCGGTAAGGACTGAGGCGATGTTATTCATTACTTATGGTTATTAATAATTTGAATTGTTATTGAGCCAACAGACCAACAAGGTATGCTCTCTGTGAATGGGGCACTCAACGTGCATTCTAGGCACTAGCTGAAGTGTATTAAAAATCCAAAGCACTCACTTCCAAGAGCACTTAGTCTACAAGGGACAACAGGTAACTAAAATATCCTCTTAGAAAAGCTTGTGTTTGCTTCAGCAGCACATATACTCTAAAGTGGACGCTCGTAGAGCAGTTTAAACCACGGAAACTCTTGTGAAGAGAGACTGGGGAGGCCAGAGAGGACAGACCCCAGGCTCTGCGCTCACCAGAGGGGGAAATAGGCACCTCAAGGATATAGGGATATTTGCCCACTGTATGAGCTTATTATCAGCAGAGCCTGGCTGCTGGTTCCTGATTCAGTGATGGGTCACATTGTGCTGCTGGGGGTTGTTGTTTGGTCCACTCTGCCATACTCAGAGTAGAAGCTGCATGGAAATTCTGAGAGTGGTGTCATTTGTTCAGCAAAGTGTCTGAGGCACAGAGAGCAGAATGAGCATGAGATCAAGTGCAAACCAGAAAACAGTGAGGAACTAGACTCAGAAACGTGAACAACAGCTCAAAGCCCAGTTTCCAGAGGGCTATTTTATCCTGGGGTGGAAGGAGAGTGAGCAAAGTAGAATTTCAGAACTAGCTTTGGGCAGATGTCTGTGAAAGAAAAGCAGAGCTTGCATCCTCTGTGACTGTTGGCCTATGGGCAGAGACCCAGGGCCTTTGCGTGAAGCCCTTGGCTATACCCAGGCACAGGCAGACCAGTGCCTCCCCAGAGGTGTCCCCCAGCCCTCTCGCAAGGGCTGTTTAGCTGTACAATCAGTTCCTCAAGGAAGAAGCAGAGGAGAAAGTACTGGGTGTTCACTGTCAAGGCTGAGAAATGAAGAGGTCAGAGAAGACAAAATTGGATATTAAAAACACATAAAGCGTGCTGTGTTTCTAAACGGTACCAGCGTGATGTGTACGCTTTGGATTAGTAGTAATAAGCAAGTTCAGATTCACTCAGCTCTCCAATTATATTTCCATGTGGTAAATAAAGCTTTTTCCCTGATAGGAGCTGCTTGGTGTCTCTCACCAGAAGCCCCCACACAACCACCCTCCCGTCCCCAGGGAGTGTCCAGAGGTGGCCTAGCTGCTCTCAGCACCCGCCCGAAGTCAGCAGAGTGCCGCATGTGTCTCTTGCCAAAACAAAGCAAAACAAACAAAAAGCCTCTGTCCCATGCTAGATTCTAGGAGGGTTGATTCATCTCTTTTATCAGATGCAATGGCTCTGTTCCTTTCCTCAAAGCGAGGGAGCACTTTGGCAGTGCAAAGGAGGCAAGAAATTAGAGTGACAAGGCCAGGACATTACTGGGCCTCATGCTTCCTCCAGTGGTCACCTCTGTCCAGGAGGAGCATGGTGCAGGCCACCACCTCTCCCCGCAGGCCTCCTCTTAGTGCTGCGGCTGCATCACTCCCACCCTCCACACCCCTGGCCCTTGCCCCTCCGTGATGACCTGGCCTTCTCATTCTCCCTCCTCAGCAGCAGAATGGAAGCTGGGAGAGAACTCCTTTCCCCATGCTTCTTGCTCCCGGCACAGCCACAGAGGGGATCAGGGTGGGGTGCTCCGCAGGGAGCAGAGGCAGCGGCAAGCTGGGTGGGCTGCGTGGGTGCACCCTAACCTTGGGAGGCTAAACACAAAGAGCAATGATTTGAACAAAGGTGGACCTGCGGACACCTGTCTCCAAGGGTTCAGAAATGCCAAATGGTGGTGTTCAGGGTTCGTGGAGAAAAGTCCACATTGAGAACGTCTCCTAACTGCTCTCTGCTTCCATGGGGGGATTGTGCAACTTGACTTCCATTCTGCCTGTGATTGGGGGCCTTCTAGCCAATCACATGAATGATACAAATTTATCCAGAGAGTTAAGAGTCTACCTAAGAAACTACAAGCTTCAGGCCTCGGATCAGGATCCAGCCTGGGTTTCTCTATCAATAAAGTAGAGATAGTAGTACTTCTCTCCCAGGAGATTAGAGTAGTGTGTACGTACTGTCTGGCGCAAAGATACTCAGATATACCCGTGTCCCCTTTCCCCCTCTCCCCACCCAACCAGCACCCCAAACACTTGTCGTAGCCTGGGTTTCATGAATGGAAATATTTGAGTTCCCTAAACAGGAGTTAAAGGCAGAGTTGATTGTGAGTAGACTTACTTAGGGTCCTTTGGTCTTTATAATCGTGACAGAAATGATTTAGAAATTATGGTTGGTTTTTCCTTTATTAGGGAAAATATGTACTTTTTCTAGGTTTTTTTTTTTTTTTTTTTTTTTTTTTTAATGGAGAGTACAAAAAAGCCTAAGGTTCATGTGGCAGTTATTGATTTGGGCCATCTGGTAAGCCAGGACTTGTGCCTACCATTTGGATCAGAAACTACTCCAAAAAGCCTTTGCTCCCAGGAGAGACATTTTGGTCAACTGGGGAGGGATGGATTTCACTGTAGGGCGGGGACGACAGTGAGAGGAAGATGGAGAACTCTGAGTCTCAAAATTCTGACCCTAAATCAAAGACCACAAAGAACCAGGAACACTCTTGTTGACACAGATCATGGGGTTGAATGGTGTCCCTCACTACCTCGCTGCTAGCTTGTGGAGCAGGGAGGTCTCTAAGCAAATTTATTCAAAGAAATAAAGAATTAAAAAATGATTGCAAAGCACTTTAAAATTATAAAAAACGCTCTGCAAGCATGCCTCTGTGCCTGCCAGGGGGATATCAAGCTCAACATAGTGAGAGAGCTCTACGAACTCTAAAAGATAATATGTCTTTTTAAATGGGCATTCTGTTTTATCCTCTTCCTTCACTTGTGAAATTTTTCTTTTCCAAGGCTTCTTCGAACTCTGTTTGCTCTCAACCCACAGGCAAATGTTTCCTTCCCTCCAAAAGTTTTTATGAGGACCCTTTATTGTTTTCATATTGGAGCAGTATGAGAAATTAAAATGTTTTTCACAGCACTTCTGGAAAAGCCCAGAATAACAAGCCCACTCATTGGTTTTTAATCTCGAAGCGAACTTCGCTGCCCCTTCCGAGGCTGCTGGAGTCCCTGCCCTACCAGCCAGCGGTCCTGGCAAATCCCTGTAACATGTTCTGATGCACCTCCAGGTGTTCCAGGCCAACAATGATGCCTCCGAGGTCGTCCTGAACAAGCTACACACACCACTACTGACCAGGTTCGTCCGGATCCGCCCGCAGAGCTGGCACTCGGGCATCGCCCTGCGCCTGGAGCTCTTCGGCTGCCGGGTCACAGGTGAGACAGGTGCCCCACAGACACTGGAGCTGCAGCTGTCCAGGGCTCTGCTCCCTCTCCCAGAAAGGGCAGGATTGCATCCTGTGTTCTTCCCAAAAGGACTGCTGAAGGACTCGAGTCTCATCTGGCTTTTTCTTTTCATTCATTCCTTCATTCATTCATTCATCCATCCTGTATGTATGTATGTCATTGATTTATTTCTTGTTGTTTCCTTTCAGTACAAGAAATTGAATGCAGGGCCTTTGCACTGAGCTAATATTTGGCCATTTCTGTATTTTTTACTTTGAGACAGGGTCTCGCTAAATCACTGAGTTACCGAAGCTGGGATCAACTTCTGTTCTCCTGCCTCAGCTTCCCAGAAAGCTGGGATCAGCCAGTGTGCTTTTATTAAACACCTACTATTTCTACTAACTAAAGTTTATGATCTGTGAACTTCAAGGTGTCTTATCTTTTACCCTTATAAGGATTCTCTGAGGCAAGTATTATTATCCTCTTCATTTTACAGATGAGAAAACTAAGCATTAGAAGAATGCCTTGCCCCATCACTAAGTGGTGAACCAGATTTGAGCCCAAAATTTCTGACCTCAAATAGCTCTCTCAGATGCCTTGACTGGGGTCCAAGAGCTATTCACAGCCCTGTGGACACAATGGCAAACACAGCAGACCAACTGTGGATACATGGGCCGATGGGCAGACAAATTTCTGAACAGGCGATCTCACCACTAGGTGCAGAATCAAAACTGTGCCATCTGGGAACAGGGTCACAGACCTGGACCTGTGCCATAGGGGAGCTGATCTGGCCAGGGGCACTAGAGGACTTCCTTGAGGAGATACTAAGTTGGGGCAGAGGGCAGACAGGCATTGCCCAGTTACAGGAGGGGAAGGGCACTGGGCAGTGGCCACAGCTAGCTCGATGGCACTGAGCCGAGAAGGAGGAGGGAGTGCATTTGGCGGGAAGGCAGCATGTCGTGTGAGCTGAAGTCCGCAGCCTAGAGAGGGCAAGAGTGGTGCTGGGCACTTTGCAAGGCTGGCACCGCAGTGCTGATAAGAGGTGCTGGTGGCAGGGCCACTGCCAGTGTGCCACCCTTTGGTGGACAGCACAATCAGCTCCATCCCGTGGGCTCTGCTTCTTTGTCATAGGAAGGTGCTCTGTGTCCATCCCTCCACCTGTCCCCATTGTGGTCCAGGGTGCGGCCCACTGCCTGTGGACAGTGTCTGCATCACTTCTCCACTTCCTTATACATCATCTTGCCCACTCACCCCAGCAATCCAGTGGGGACATGGACTGATGCAGAAACCAAGGCGCCTGGCCCAGAGCTCCCAGCTAGGAGGTGGCGAGGCAGGGCCTCCAAGTGTATTTTCTCAACACAAATTCTCTCTGTTATCACCTTTACACAAAGTCCCAGCTTCTCCCCAAGGTTGTAGGTCATCCTAATCCTACCACGAGGGCTTTTTCCCCTCCCTTCTGTGAGGCTGCTTCAGGCCAACAAAGACTAATTAACAAGGATTTAGTTAAGGCTGAGAAGGATTCCTGAGAGGCTCTAATTTAGTAGGATTGAAAGTTTGGGGACAGCTTTTCTAAGGATATGATATTTATACCTTGGGGTGACTAAAGGTTACTTGAGGGGTGATGGAGCAAAAGTCCTTTTGGAATAGTGGCAAGAGCCTGTGGAAAAGCAAAAAATACGATAACTCATGGAAGGAAAGACTAGACGCTGACTCCACATGGGGCTCCTCTGCCTTGTGGCCATGCTGAACCGAGCTCCTCTCACTGGCTGTCACTGCAAAGGTCAGTGAAGAATCGCACATGAGAAGGATGCGCAGGCACAAGTTCTGAGTGCCCTTGGTCAGAGCCACAAATATAAACAGCTCCCGTCTGTCAGATACTGCCATAAGCGAGCCACTCTTCTGAGGACTGCGCTATAGCAAGCAACAGAATCCTCTTAACAACCCCGAAGTGCTCAGTCTTGCTCTTAGCTCCCCTTTAGACACGAGGAAACTGAGCCAGGGAGAAATGCAATAATGTATCCCAGTTCAGGCTCTGAACCAAGATGCTGTGCCAGGGGGTTCCTCCTGCAGCTTCCCCCCAAGGAGTGGCGTCCAGTCAGTAGAAGCCAGCCATGACCCCCGTCGTCTTCCTTCCTTCTCTGCAGATGCCCCCTGCTCCAACATGCTGGGGATGCTCTCAGGCCTCATTCCCGACTCCCAGATCTCCGCCTCCTCCACCCGCGAGTACCTCTGGAGCCCCAGCACAGCACGCCTGGTCAGCAGCCGCTCAGGCTGGTTCCCTCGGATCCCTCAGGCACAGCCAGGTGAAGAGTGGCTGCAGGTGGACCTGGGAGCACCCAAGACAGTGAAAGGCGTCATCATCCAGGGGGCCCGTGGAGGAGACAGCAGCACAGCGGTAGAAGCCAGGGCCTTTGTGCGCAAGTTCAAAGTCTCCTACAGCCTGAATGGCAAAGACTGGGAATATATCCCGGACCCCAGGACCCTGCAACCAAAGGTAGGCTGTCCCTAGAGACTGCTAATGCTACCTCCACCAGGAAGGCTAACCAGGTGCAGGGAGTTTGGGGATGCTGATTTTCATCTTGCTATGCCCTCATCGAATTCCTACAACACAGTGAAACAGCTGTGGATTAAGAGACTGCTTGGGCCAGGCACTGTGCTTAATATTAATACTTCATGTAGACCTTATTTAGACCTTCAGTCCCACAGCACCTCTATGAGGTCAACCTTTTTGTCACTCCAATTTTAGACATGATAAAACTGAGACAAGATCATATTCAGGGTCACAGGTTTACCAGGAGCCAAGCCGTGATTCAGAAACCATAAATGTCATTCCGGAACCCAGATTCCTAGCCACTACTCTACACTACCTGTTTATAAAATTTAAGATCCTTTTCACCCTCCTTTAAATAAAATTTCCTTGAAACGGGGATGTGGTTGCTGGAGCCCAGACTGTAGAAGCGAGAAGTTTACTTCCAAAAATAATCTTTTCTGAATGTTACTACATCCTCGTCCCTTTGCATTTTCCTAGTCATGGCTTCTTAGGTCTTTCTTGCCCTTTATATTGAGACTAGGAAGAAGCAAGAGAAACACTTCAGCCCAACCCTTGTGATCAGATGGCAGAAGGCAACCTTCCACCAGGGCGTGTGGAGCCCTGGGGAGGGAGAGAACCCCAGTCCTCCGTCCTCCTTTAGATTAATGAATCTGGCCAGCCTCTCTAATGCCTCCCATCTTCAGAAGAGCAAATCTCCTAAAAAGGCAAGGGGTGTTGTTATGTGTCTCTGGTCAGCCACCTTAGCTAAGCAAAAGTTTCCATTCCAAATGCAGAAGCCAGGGCTGAGTCAGGAGCTTTGTCATGCAGACATAAACTACTAATTCACAATTCCAGAGGCTTCCAAAGGCTCAAGGCTTGGTAACTAGAACCTCTGGTGAGTGGAGCTGAAGTAGAGCTGCTGGTTTCCCCGAGAAAGCTGATTCCTCAGAAAAGGAGGTGATCTTGGCTAGGATCAGAGCCTGTCCTGCTCGGGACAGTGCCCCTGTCGTGGAGCTGGAGAGCCAGGCATTTTACCCATTGGCTGGTCCTGCTATATTCCTGGAGGGTAATCCAGTGGCCACTAACTTCAAGACAGCCCATAGTGGGACACTACTGAGATTTCTTGTGATAAGACTAATAAACAAAGGCTTGAGATACTCTCAGCCATCAGAGGCATCAGTCCTCAGCCTGGCAAAGAGGGCATTTAGTTTCCTTTTAGGCTTTTAGTGAACTAGGAACTATAGAGCAATAGAATACACTAAGTGTAGTGTGGAATTCTTGTGGGCAGCAACGTCTCAAGAGCTCAACCATGAAGTTACTCTCCGGGTGGGACATGGTGGCATGGGTCGAGGGTGGGGAGGGATCATACACAGAAGAAAGCTGAGCCACCTGTCTCTCTGCAGCTGTTTGAAGGGAACGTGCACTATGACAGCCCTGACATCCGAAGATTCGACCCCATCCCTGCCCAGTACGTGCGTGTGTACCCAGAGCGGTGGTCACCGGCAGGCATTGGGATGCGGCTGGAGGTGCTGGGCTGTGACTGGACAGGTACAGCTGCTTTCCTCTTCAGGTGTCCCTTGTACGGTTTTGTGACTCCACATCCCAGAATGGCCAGGGTGCCGGTGGGGACACCCATGTAAGCAAAGCCCTATCCATTGGAGGCTACACACCTTTCCATGTGACTCAGTGTTCTCAAACACTTCCAGACTCGGGCAGTTTCTCAGAGCATATGCCTTGTCTTTTCTAAAGGATCACTTCAGTTCTCCAACCCAAGCCCTCTCAAAAACAAATCATAACCACACTCCATCCACCCAAATTCAATTAGACTCTGACTCTTTAGGCCAGAGGGCTGTGGCTGTTGATTTAGGGAAGGGGAAAAAACCCTCATGATAATACAGTAATCAGTTTACGTCTGGATCTGGCCTCCAGATGTCAGTAGCTCAGAGGCTGCTTTTCGTTTCAAAGCCACATCTGTAAAAGGCGTTTATTTGGGCAGGAGGAGCCCTGGTGCAGGAGAGCCTATGAGAACAGGACTTCTTCCTAGTGTGCAGCCCAAGCCCCGCTTATTCCTGCACGCCTGGGAGGCTCAGGCCTGGAGCAGAGCCTCTAGTTCTCCCCCTGGGGTGTGGCCAGCCAAGCTTGCCTTCTGAGTCAGGGCCCACCTCTCTCTGCCTCCCACAGCAAGCCTGGCACTAGATCTGTGCCAGAGCTCGCTCGCCCAACCCTCTCGAGCTACCTAGATCTCAGGGCCCAAAGTGGCAGGAGCCACCAGCAAGCTAATGCAGCCCACCCCTCCCCACCAGGGCCCCAGGTAACTGCATTTTCCCATCTCTGTTTTCCTGTCACCAGCTCACCCAGGAGGATGGCCTGAAAGATTAGTGAGGGTATGTCTGAAAAGTGCTTTTGACTCCCAAGGAGAAAACCACTGCCGATAGCCAGCTCTGAGGGTGAAGTAGGGCCCTGTTGTGGTATACAACCCAGGAACCAGGCCCAAGGTAGCATCTCTCACTTGGGCGTCACAGACTGCTGCCAAAGGACGTTCTATGGGAAGACGCTGTTCCTCACTGTGCAGTGTGAGGCTAAGTTTCCAGCATCTTACACACAGGGCCTCCCAGGTGCTGAGCTCCACCTCATGTGACCTGGCTTAATTTGCAGCCACCTTAGAATCAGGAGTCTGCAATGTGGGAGAGCAGAAAGTCCGGGCCAGTAACCCCAACCGTATTTAATTATGATCCATAGTTTAAAATATCACAGCTCACTTCACTTAGACCCACACACTTGCATGCATGGGGCGTACTGTCTGGCCAAGGGCTTGCGCTCCAAACACAGGTGGCTGAAGTCCCCGCCATCACTGCTCGTATAAACTCAGACCAGGGACTCAGTCTCAGCAGAAAAATGGGCATGATAATAGTCCATAACTCAGACTGTTACGAGGATGACATAAAAACATAAATGTGAAGTCCGTAGATCACAGCCTAGCAAACCTGTTCTAGGTAAATGTGACAGGAACAAAAGGCCCCCAAAGCAATGTTCCTCCTTACCCGCTGATGCACTCTGAAGTAATATAGTTCCTATTTTTAAATGCTTGTCATAGCCCATTAAATTGATTCCACAACCTACTGACCGGAGTGACACACAGTTTGACACTAAATCATAGAGCCAGGATAAGTCCTCTTGGACAGATGGGGAAACTGAGCCTAAAGGGAAGCCACTGGCCAGAGTTTGCTTGGCTAGTCACAGGCCAGCTCATAATTCCTTTGTCTAGCCCTTTCTGTCTGTGGGCCGGCATAGCATTAGTACTAGCTGGATAATTACTAATGATCTCTGTCTCTAATTGTGCTCTGCACTCAACCTGTCCCAAATGGTGGCACTCCTATAGTAACAGGTTTCCCATTTCAAAGCCCTGCCTGGCTGTGGGAAGATCAGAGTTGAGGCGCGTTACCTCTCACCCAGCCTCCCTCCCTTTGAAGCCTCTGACATCTGGTTTCAATTTGGAGGGAAAGCTGCCATTTGATGGGCAGTTACTCTAGAACGCCCAGTACAAATATGTAGGTACAGAGGCCGTCTGCTGTTTCTCCCCTTTCATTTATACACCTTGCCATCTTGTCACCTTGCTGGCCTCCAGTGCCCTGGATTTAACTTCGTCACCACTAACCAGCTGACCATCTTGCTACCTAACATTTCCGGAAACTCTTCCCCTTAAGTCCTGTGGCTTTTTTTTTTTCTTTTCCAGTTTCCATCAATTTCTTCAACTCATATTCCCTTCTTCATTCTTTCCCAAAAGAAAGATAACAAAAAATAGTACAATGAGTGATGTTCTACAACTGGATAGTTCAGCAGGGCTGCTTTTTTTTTATTCTAATCATTACTTTTTCCTTTGCCACCCATAGTTAGCTTTAAAATTGAACTTAAGATTCACTGTATAAATACAGTGGAGCTGGGGAGATAGCTGGGCAGTCTAAGCACCTGCTTGGCAAGTGCAGGGACCTGGGTTCATTTCCTGGTACCACGTCTGCACTGGACTCAGAACCCTGGGTCACTGTGCCAGCCTGAAACCCGGCATGGTGGTGCACACCTATAATCCGAGTGCTGGGGAGGCTGAGACAGGAGAATCACTACAAGTCTAACTGCGTAGTGAGACGCTATAGCCAATTAAAATAAACAAATTTTAAAAAAAGATTCCATGACACAGTGACCAAATTTAACTTACAAAGTAGGATGCTTTGAGGTTATTTACTATTTACTTTGAGCAAGAGGCAGACAGGGCAAAGGAAAGTATGAAAGTTATGTGCATAGTATTAATAGCAAAAAGTGGAAAGTCAACCATGAAAAGCTGTTCAGCATATTTAGCAGTTTCCTTTAACTCCTAGCTCTATTAAATGGTATCCTAAGGGTTGTGTAAAAGGTATCTACTCATATACAGTAGTGCAAAAAGCATGTGTGGAAATGGAGAAGCTGTCCACCGACTTCCTTGGGCCCTCTCATTGGAGCGGAGCTGTGGAAGAAAGAGCACCCCACAACACACAGGCCTGAGCACCAGTTTCCAGAATTCTTCACACCCCACCCAGAACCTGACTCATAGCTCCATTCTCTTCCCAAATGGCTGCTGAATGAATGTCTGGCATGAACAAAAAGCAAATGAGTGGATGACTGACTCACCTGGAGCGCAGGTCCAAACCCACTGCCTGCAGCCAGGGTTGCCCTTGTCAGGTTTTATTGCGTGCTTATTGTAACATTTTGAACAAGCTGCCAACATTTATGAGCCTGTAGACTTGACACGGGAATTTTTAACTTCTTGTGGGAGGAAAAAACTTCGGGGATGACCTGGCCACGCAGTGCGTAGTGTCCCCACGTCATGCTCCTTTGCGCTACTCTGTGGCACAACCGCCTCCTCCACAGAGAAGCTTTGGTCTGCTGGAACCAATCATAGTGGCCTCCCCTCAACCAGGCCACAAGATCCTGCTGCCCGACAGCCACCACACCTTCCTCTCTCCCCCGCCCACTCTGCCTCCTGGACTGGCAGCAGCTATTTGGATCTGGGAAGCATTTGAATTTGCCACCCCCTATCCTAAAGGCACAGCTCCAAATGACTCCCCATGCAGACCTGGAGTCCCTTTAAGCCTGAATTCCTATCCCTCCAGTCTTGTACAAGCACAAAGCCTGGGCTCCCGCTTCCCAAAATGCTGGATTTTGCTTATGGCTTTGGCATTACTGCCTTCAGTGGTCTTATTACAGGTAGGCTCCGAAGGTTAGAGCATCTTTTAGGGTTAGTTTTAGTTCTAAGTAGTCTGGTCTGTCTGAGAGAAGGGTGTGAAAAGAAATCTGTTGGTGTGACAGTGGAATTGAGGGAGGGTGTGCCAGTGGCCAGCAGGACCGGAGCACCCAGAACCCTTCTCCATCCACACAGTTGGCATGCTTCGTTACATACTGAACTGTCCAAACCAGTGTTGATGCACATCATCCATGTCCCGTGTGTGCACTGCCCACACTTCTGCCCTGAGCAGGATACTCAGAGCATGGTCAGCCTGCCTCATGAAGCCTTGGCAGGCCTTCAGTGCAGTGGAGTCAAGGGCGTGAATTTTTTTTTTTTTAAATTTTATTTATTTATTTATTTGTTTGCTTGTTGTGTTTGTTTGTTTCTTTATTTATTCATTTTGTGGCTGGCTCAGCCTGCCCTGGTGTTGGCGCTGGCGCAGCATGTGGTGCCAGGGATCGAACTGCAGTCCCCGCAGTCGCCTGAGCCCTCCTAAGCAGGCGCTCTAGACCACTGAACCATCTCGCCGGCCCAAGGGCGTGAACTTGTGTTCGTGCCGCCTTCGCATCTGCTTCCACAGCTGTAGGCTGCTCCCACGCAGAGTGCTCTGCACACCTGCATCTTTGTTTTCATTCTCAGATGCCCGCACTTAGAGAAGAAATGTAGTTTTGAGCATCTGCCCCCTCTTGGGTTTCTGTACGGGCTATGAACACTGTTCTTCACTTCTTTTGCCTTCATACAGACTCAAGGCCCACAGTGGAGACGCTAGGACCCACTGCAAAGAGTGAAGAGACCACCACCGCATATCCCATCGATGAGGAGGCCACAGAATGTGGAGAGAACTGCAGCTTTGAGGATGGTGAGGAAGGGCATGGGCCCAGCACAGTGAGGCTGGCTTAGGACTGGGAGGTGACTTGAGGTCAGGGAGGTACAGATACTCAGAAGCCTGGGACAGTGGTTCTTTAGAGCCCATCTAGACAAATTCAAATATTGTGATGACCAGAATGTGGTATGATCAGGTGCTCCCAGCTAACCCAGGGTGCCTCCAAAGAGAACCTCACATACAACATCTCATGGCTCAGGCCTCGCTGTCTTACTTCTCCTGTAAAGGAGAGCCACTCCCAGGCTTAGAATTCACAGTGGTGACGCTTTATCGTGTTAGCCTGAGTCTCCACATATCATCTAGTGGAGATTTGGCCTGGGTGATTTGGATCAAGGAGTGTGACTGTGAGGTTGATTTTGCAGTTAATTACAACTTGGTCTCCTATCACCACTCACTTAAGAACATGTTGCAAAGACGCTGCCCATGCTTTGATCCTGAGTGTAGCTGAGAGACACAGCATCCTCAGCCCTCCTCACAAATTAGAAGCTCTTTGTTTTGGGATCATCTTTTCGTGTGGGGAGCCTCTTTTTTCTTTATTTTCTAAGTATCTCTGAGTCAGATAAAAAATGTAATAATTGACAGGGCCCCAAAGTAAGTCACGTCTTAAGTCATACTGTTCAGGTCACCAATATTGGGACATTAATAAAGAACCACAAGTTTTGGAATATGTGGCATTTTGAGCTGGGATTTAAGTCTGACAGCCCTGGCTTACACTGAGTTACTGGTTGCTCTTAAATGTTCACTAAATAAAATGAGGCAAGGTTGATGAAGAGACTGGAGATGGGCATAAAGATGGAGGTGGGGTGATCAGTAGGTGAAACCTGCACATGGGACCACGGAGGGCTTGAAGAACTCCCCAGATCTAGTGGGTGGGTCTACAGCATGGCTACTAAGAGTGGGAGGAAAGCCAAGGATACATGCTGAAGTCATATGCCTGAAAAATGCTAATTTAATGCATATGCTTTTTGAGAATGTGCTTTTGTGTGTTGTGTGGGTGAGGGACCCTTTTGGTCAGGGTTAGTTGAATACAGCACTGTGACATTTTAATGAACTTGCTTTTGTTTTATGAAGAGAAGAAGGAAACTTGGAGAATCTTCTAAGACATGCTTAAGACAATTTGAGAGCCAAAATTGGAAAGCACGGGGAGTTCATACATGATCTTAGATGGGAAGAGTTAGTTTATTGGGGGGATAAGGGTGGGGATTCAGCTAAATGACAACCCAAAGGAAAATTTAAGGGTTCGGCTAAAAAAATTGCCGAAGTTTATTTTTAATATAATTTTACCGTTTATAGTGGTTTGTTTGATTTAAGGTTTCTTTGATGGTTCCACCCTTTTTTTTTTTTTTTTTTTTTTTTCAAAAGATCTTTTTGTGGAATTTGGTTCCTGAGAAACGGTATGCATGTAAACATTAGGGAAGAATTATGGTATATTGAGTTACTTTATATTTTTGAACAGAAAAATAGACATTCAGAAATTGTAGAGAAAAGGGAATGCGAGAGCTAAGGGCTGGCTTTTCCAAGCCACAGGTTGCTGCTTCTGTAATGGATTCCATCTGTTTCTTCTCAACACAGGCTGACTTTGGCCAAGGGTGGGCAAATGTTAAATATCCTGGGGGGAGAGGGGCACTGATAGGTCTGCTGCCAACCTGCCTTCTGTCCCTGAGATCCCGGCACCCTGCCCCTTAGAAGCAAGCCTCTTTGCCTCCATGGTAAACAGTTCATCTATAACAGCATTTTCACCTTTAGATATCCTCACCTGCATTCTGAAACTTCCCCACAGAAACTCTCCACTGGGAACCCCAGGAGGGAAAGTCAGCAGGCCCCACTTCCTCCCGATTGTTGATGTTGCCCAGCACCTTTCCCCTGTCTGCGCAGCCCCAACCGGCTAGCAATCCAAATTTGCTTTTCCCGCGGATCCCTTTTCCTCTTTCTGCACCTCCACCTAATCATTGTGTTCCACTCCAGCTCATACTGGACCTGCTTAGGGTTGGGAAGGACCCAAAAGAACCCCTCTTGTTTCCATCTTGGAGTTCAGGCAGGTGAACCTCCAGAGCAGATGGGACAAGCCTACTGTGCTCATTTCTTAGATTTCCATGAGGAACATTCTCAATCTCTGGGACCCCTGCTTGGAGTGGCTCAGCACCACATAAAATTATTTCTCAGGCTGGTGAGCACTATCCTGGGTGGCCTGCCAGTTTGGCCCCTTTGTCTTGCCCCTGACAAGTTGAATTGGCCACCTGGGGGGAAATGTCTTACTGTCTTGAACCTCTGAAATAAGAGTCTGTCATAAAGAGGTGAGCGGAGCAAACAGGCCTGCCTTGTTTCTGAGGTCACTTTCTTTTCACTGGCCAGAACCTCTCAGGCCTCTCCGCCTCTCTGGATGCTAATGGGCTGTGCCATCACTTCTGAGAGCCAGGTTGGCAGGAGATGAGATAGTACATTTTTGGGAGCCAGCCTTCCACTGAAGCATTGGGGAGATATTCTTCTCTGGCATTTAGGGAACAGCAATTTTCACATTTGTCTGCTCTCTGGGGTAGACAGAAGAGGCTGATTAGAGCCTGAAGCCATTTGGTGGCCTCATTTATAATTGCTTACTATGGGAACCATTGGCAGGCTTGGCTTTCGCGCCTGGGAAGGATGAGACCAAAGCCTGACCTGAAAGCCAGTGATCGCCAAGATGAGTTAAATGAATAAGCCAAAGGGAGCCACTTCTTTCTCTGCTCTGCGCTCAGGCCTTGCCAGACATTTAAATAGCACCACTGTGGCTGTTCGCTGGACCCCGTTTCATTTGCCTTCCTTTGGGTTATTTTTCTCACCCCCTTTAGACAAAGATTTGCAGCTCCCTTCAGGATTCAACTGCAACTTTGATTTCCCTGAGGAGCCCTGTGGGTGGATGTACGACCATGCCAAGTGGCTCAGAAGCACCTGGACCAGCAGCTCCAGCCCCAGCGACCAGACCTTTCCAGGTAAGCCGGCTGCAGGTCAGGAGACAACAGGTGCGAGCTCAACTATTGCGTGTTTCTCAGCCCTGGGTTCCTTTGCAAGCTCCGTAACTTCACACTGCACTGCAATTGTTCATTCTGTGCCCACAAGCCACCACAACCTTTACCCAAGGTGTCACCACAGAGACTAGCCATTTGGCAGTTCCCAGCACTTTTATGATGACAGCACAGCCTGGAAGTTTGGGGGTGGGAGAGGCCAAGAGAAAAGAAAAGAGAAATTAGAAGGACCTAGGAGACTGGTAGAGCTACCGATGTCCCTGTGTCCCCATTGCAGCACTGTCACAGAGCCTCTTGTCAACTTCAAACTGGGTATTGTTCTTAAAGTGACTCATTGGAAAACCACAGGCTTTGAATCTGGCCAATCTTTCTGAGGGTACCACGAGTCCTAGAGCCAGCCACATCCAGGGACTGAAATGCTGCCATGCCTGTGGCCACGATGCCCGTGGCTGCAGTGTCTAGCAGAGCTGCATGCATTTGGCCTGTGGAGACCAAGGGCTGCCAGCCCTTGAACGATTGCTAAGCCTACCTTTGGGTTTCGGAAAGCCAGCTCTCTAGAGCTCATCCTGGCACCGTTGTGTCTTTAGCCCTTCTAACCAGGGAGAAGCAAGCATTATTTACTATCTTGATTGTTGCATGCTGTACTACTGGTGTTCTGGTAAATGTTGGACAACACATTTCCCAAGCACTGGCAAAAACCCAGGCCCTTAGTAACATTTGCCACTTTCAGTAGTGTAAATACGCATACTGTGGTTCATTGTAAGCCAACACAGTACTGGAGGCAGCTGCATGGCACAGGCCTAGGGTATCAGGAAGTGTTTTCCCATCATACAGATAGAGTAGACATGTAGAACCCGAAGAGTAGAGGTGTTAGTAAAAATATTTTAAAATAATGAGAAAGTGTGAAGTCTGGGCTCTATATTACCTTTTGTTTTTAATATAATTCATTGTAACTAAATAATTTAGTTTGAATAATGATTACATTTAACTGGCTTGGAAAATTGCATGTCTCCCCCCTCAACTTGCTGCCATTTTGTTACAATTTCCCACAGTGCCAGCATGGATCTGCGCCACCCCCCCGCAGCATTTGAAAGGGAAGGGAAATTTAGTACACTAAGTGCTACCAGCAAGTGTGAGAAAAAGCTGGAAAAGAGAAGGGGGAAGGGGCTCCCCTTCTACGCTTCACCCCAAGGCCCAGCGCTGTCCTTGTTTCCAGGGACAGGCATAGAGAGACCACTCGAGGCCGGGCCACTGACACAGACCACACTCAGTTTCTGGGAGGGTCACAGCGGTCTGCTCTGAAGAAAAACATTTTCATATTTCAAGTGTTTATCTCTTCAGTGTCTTGAGTGCTCAGAGAGATTAGTACCCGAGCTGGCTGAGGTCTGGGACACGGGAGAGAACACTTACCTCCTCATCCCAGTCTGATCACCTCCCCCTTTCACTCGCTGCAATAATGTTTAATTAATATAATGAGCCTCTTGCACATTGCAAAAAAAAAAAAATTTTTTTTTATAACTCAGCCTGGATTTTTCATTTCATTTTTCCTCCTTTGAGACTGCATCCAATTAATTGGTGGGTTTTTCCCAGGCCCCGTCTTTTGTCTGAATGCAGGGAAGGTTGGGGTGTCTGTGTGTGTTGTACATCAGAACTGGAGGGTACGTAGTGGTCTCAGGTTCTTTGTCCTCTCTCGCATTCTTCTAAGCAAATTATCACCAAAGGTGGCTGAGGCCAGCACTGCCCAGGATCCCAGGCCACCAGATGGCAAGTGAACTGCATCCCTGGAGGGGCCTACAGCGCCTGCCTCTGACCCAGGACTGTGCCGTCCTTGCCCTTCACCATTGCCACCTACACCCGCTGCCCTGGCTGATCCTTCCAGCTTGCGGTTGGGGAGGGCCCTTCCTAGGGAGCTCGCAACGCAGGCAGAATTCCAACCTTCAGCTGAATGGCTAGAAACACAGAAAACTAGGGCCATACGGAACTGCTGTATTTAATGTTGTTTCTTTCTCCCTTAAAATAATGAGAAGGAAAATAATCATTTTCTTCCTCCAGGGGAATCTCTAAAGTTTGGTATAGTAGCACTTGTAACCTTCTTCCAGGAATCAAAATCATATTGGTCTCAGGTCTCCCCTCTGTCCTCTGATGATTTTAAAACCCTTTTGCTGTATTTTCCATTTTCCTTCTACTTAAAAAAGAAAAAAGCTAGGCAGAAGCTACAACGCCTTTTCTGTTCCGGGTGGTCCTTTCTTCAAAAAAAAAAAAAAAAAAAAAAAGGGCCCTGAGGGGCAGTTGGGAGAGACGAAGCAGCTGTACTTCCAGGGGCAGAGCAGCCACTAGTGGGTTCAGAGTGGCTCTGGAGGCAGAGGCCAACCTGAAAGCCACCATGTCATCCACGCTGTCACTCCACAAGGAGGCTGATATCCTACTGAAGAAAGGAAAACCGTGAGCTTTACCCCCTTATTCAACAGGTAAACAGAAAGAATGAAATGTCAGAATGAAGGGGACTCCCTCAAGGACCCAGGCGCTGCAAATGGCAAAAGGCAGGAGGAGGGAGCCCCGGGAAGTATCAGACACAGCCCCTTGCTAAGAAGGGCCTGGAAACTACTGGCATTCCTTAGATATTTTCTGCTGTAGTTGTTTTTCCTCTTTCTTTACCCCCCTCCTTTTTCTTCTCCTTTTAAGCCAGTAATTAGTTCTGTTTTTTTGGCTAGTGGTAATGGTTGCTCCAGGCTGACGAGACACCCACTGGTTTTGTTCCACTGGTTTTGTTTTTCAAGATAGTCTTTCAAGGCACTCAGAATTTCTTTTTTTAGCTCTTTGCTTGTGATTGAGCTGCCTGGAGTGGGTTCATCCCAAGCCCTGGGGACTCTGTTCCCAATTCTGTGACCCCTGGTGGCAGAGGAATCTGCCCTTCTTCTCTGAGAAGCCTCTTGGCCTTTTCTCTGTAGCTACAATGACAGTGTCACCCTTAGAAGAGTTTAAAGATTTTCTACACACCTTCTCAGGTGCTTTGATCAGAAACAGAGTTTGGGGGATGGGCAGGTTTATACCTTCAGCAAAGGAGGGCAAAACTGCTTGAGATGGCCGAGTGGGTCCAGGTAGTTGGAGCTGCAGCATGGAATTAAGGAGTCACAGCCACACATGGTCGCTGAGACTGAATTTAATTAAAACTAATACAGCTAAGGCTTCCGCGCTGCTGTGGTGTGAGCTGCATACCACAGGCACAGTAGTCACACCTCATTGGCTGCTGTGCTTATAGAGCAGGGTGTCGTATTGCACACTCTACCCTAGGGCCTTTGAACATTAACATGACAACAATCAGGGGGCTGTTGCCAAAAGTCTTGTTCCCCAGTTTTGTGCAAACCAAGAAGCAAGCAGTTGGGGGCGGGGCGATCCCTTGCTGAAAGTCTTCAGTTCTTGTGTGGGGGGTGGGTGAGTGAGGGGGTGCTCACTGACTAGTCATAAAGACATGGATGGTGTAAAAACCATTTTTTGTCGATCAAAAAAAGCACCCTAATGCTGGTAGTGGAGCTCAGTAGTGTAGCACTTTCCTAGCACTTCTGAGACCTTCGGTCTTGCCATCACTACTGAATAACAAGCATCCTAACAATACTAAGTAATACCAGTAAAAATAACAGCAAGCATTGTTGTCATTCTCATTATTGTCAGAAATGAGATAAGAGCAGAAATAAGAAGTCCCATGGCAGTTCAGCTTCACAATCCTCAAGTGTGTGGTACTCCTTAGGAACTCTTGCCTGTGATGGTGACCTTAGGAGAGGTGATCACCATGTTGCCTCACTTCCTTAATATTGTCATGACAGGTGATGTACAGAAAGTTGGCAGCGTATTCTTAGACTCATACAAAGCACAGATCTCTGCCTGGGTTATACGAGTGGAGAGAGCAGATCTTTACTCTGGGTTCAAAATCAAGTTCCAGAAGGAATAAGTCAAGGTTCTTTTTTTCTTTTTCAGTATTTAGGACAAGGTCTACAAGGTCTCACTACGTAAATTGGACTCATAGTGATCCTCCTGTTTTCAGTCTCCCAAGTGCTTGGATTACAAGTGAGGGCCACTACACCCAGTCTCAATCGTGGTCTCTGTGCACCATCAGGAGGGGCCTGCATAGCATGCAGGGGATCGAACCCTGGCTGCTGTGCTCTGCCTAAGCAGGTGCTTTAGTCCACTGAGCTATCAGGCCAGCCCTTCAGTCAAGATTCTTAATGTTTAGATTTTACAGCTGGTGACCACCCCTTCAAGTGTAAGGTGGGTATGTGTGTTAACTCCTCGCTGAGGCTGGCATGGCGTGCGGCCTGCACTGCTGAATGAATTCCACTACAGTGGAAAAGCAGAGCTGTGATTCACTATGGACGTGCATAGGAGAAGACCAAGTGAGGTGTGGGTGGGTAAGGTGGGTGGGTAGTTGTGGAGAAATCAAAGAATTGATGAATGAATTGACGTCTGTGAGTTTGGCTTTTGACAGTGAGCTAGCAATGACTCAGAATTAGAAAGCAATTCTCTGAGCTCAAAAGACCAGGTGGGATTGACGGCAGCAGGCAGTGTAGACATGGGCTTGGCATTGATTGAATCGCCTTCAGGAAGAGGTTGCTGTGGTTTGGCTGGGGCACAGCTACTGTGGATGTAAGCAGAGGAATGGCTTGCACTTTGGTTCTTGATAGATGAGGACCACAAGCAGTTTGACTTGTTCTTTTTTTTTTAATATTTTTTTATTTTTAATAAGAAATAACAATGATAGTTTCAAAACATGTTATTAGTGCATTCATAATAATTGATACATTGAATAGTGTTGTCCTCACAGTAGTCATACAGAGCACAGGATGTATTGACTTGTTCTTTTGAAGAGCCAGTTTTCAAAGGTTAATTTCAACTACAGCATGAAACAATAGAGGCCCATCTTTAAAGAAAGTAGGAAAACATACCTATTGATACTTTTTTAAAGGGAGGAATAGACAGACAACAGTAAAAAGGAGCTGTTACCCCTTTTTCTACATTTTTTAACAAATTTTATTTATTTGGTACAGGGTCTTGCTGTGCAGCTCAAAACGCATAGTGAGTGTCTCAGCCTCCCCAGTGCTGGGATTACAGGCATACACCACCATGCCTGGTCTCGGTGACCGGCACGGCATGCAGTACCAGGCATCAAATCCAGTTTCTTGTGCTTTCCAGGTAGACTCTTAGACCGCTAAGGTGTATCCCCAGTCCTGTGACTTGTTTTTTTGAAAGCCGTGAGTGGCTGAGTTCTCCAGCAGTGTGTGGGTTAGAAGTGACGGGGAGGAATGACAGCAAGACTGCCAATGGCAGAACTTTCCGAGAAGGCCAACATAGAAAAACAAACAAAAATAAGTCTAAAAGAAAAACAGTTATAGGTAGACTTTCTGTGAAGACCAAGCCTAAAACCTTCCATGTCCCCAGAATGTTCTGTTGTAAACTTCAAAAACATCCTGCTGAATTCATCCCAAGTTGTGTTTTCCTTAATTGGCTGTTAATTTGAGGACCTTAGCAGAGATAGACTGACCTTGGGAGGCCAGCGGAGGGGCTGACTCATGTTTTAAGTATGACCTGTACTGAGAGGCTACCCCTCCTGCAGCACTAAATATTCTTTCAGATGGTTGTTCTAGTAGGAGGGCAAGACGCTAGCCAGGAGATGTGCGCACTGGACAGATGGTGTCTCTGGCTTTGTGATAGCCAGGAGGATCGAGCTGGTGATTTATTCCGGGGTTCGGGAAGGTGGAGACACAACCGAATCTTGGCTCTTGGGCCAGCCAGTCACATGCTCACGTGACTCTGAGGCAGCCAGAGCCAGATGGGGCCGTAAATTGCCAGGTGAAATATCGAGAGGCTCTTCCTAGAGACAGCAGCAGGTTGACATGCCTGAGCGACCCTGTCCCCTGCACTTCCTCCCCGCCCTTTTGAACCCCTGTTGTTCTTGTTTGGTCCCATGTGATTGTTTTCCCTGTATCTTTGGCAACAACAGATGTTTCAAGTCAAAGACTCAGCAAATGCCTGCCAAGCACGTCAGATCCAGGAGGAGAGGGATTGTGGCTCTGGGACAGTTTTTCTTCATTCTCGTTCAGCAGCCGAACAAACTTCCTCTCCATTGTCTTTTTGTTGGAAGTTATCTATGATCGGCATCTCAGCCACATAAAACTTAAAGGCAGCTTCCAGCAGGTCAGGTGTCATTCAGACAGCCTTGTGACAATTGAAGGGACTTTTGCTTAAGATCTATGTAAATCTATAGAGTAACTCGCCCCTACCATGCCTGACCTTTGCTCCATCATAGTAGACTGACTGTAAAGGAATTTTTCAGAGAATTATCTTCATTTGTAGCTCAGGTCCCATCTCAGCACCTATGTATGGGCCCCATGACTTAGCAGACTAAAGCATTTAGCTTGAAAGAATGGTTAGTAGGGATCCCCCTCTATAACCAGAACCCCAGAGAGGAGATATTTTTAAAGGGAACGGGTTGTATTTCCTGAAGAAGCAAAAGCTAAAAGGTCGTCATGCTTCTTAAGTGAAAATGATAGTTTCAAAGTCAAGTGACAGAACCTGGCAGTGTTCCATCAGGGATAAAAGCAGAAATGTATCTAAATAGCAGCAGGAAAACTTAAAACTGAATGTACGAAGCTCCCAACAGTGAGGGTTGCAACCTCAGCAGCACATTGCTGATGTGGCCCGAAGAAGCTCTTCCTCTTGTTTCAGCGAAAAATGGAGGACAGTGTTCCCAGGTTCACCTCAGCCTCTTTCTCAGAGGCAGGTCTGCCTTGTTCCAAGTGGTCGCCCGAGGTCGCTTAGCCCTAGGGCTATATCACATTTCATTTCATCTGCTGTAGTCAGGCACAAAGGCCTGTGGTGAGGTGTGTGATGGATAGCTTCAGGCTGGCTCGTTCATGGAATGCCAGCAGATCTAGTAGTCCGTCTTGGGGCTGGGGAGATAACTCAGTAGAATAAGCGCTTGCCTGGCAAGTGCAAGGGCCTGCGTTCAACCCCGGTTCCGCAAATAAATAAATAAATGAATACCACTTAGTGATAGTCAGTCTTGCCTAAGAGTAGATCTGTGCTCTCCGCAGGCCAAACCATACTTATTTTTTAGTGTTGGACCATGCTTCCTAGGTTGCCAATGGTTTTTCTACCAATTTCGCATAGGAAACAGTGTATACAATAATAGCAAAGCACCTGCTTGGGCAGAGCCCAGCAGCGGGGGTTTGATCCCCAGCATGCTGTGTCGGCCCTGCCCTCAGGGTGTATTGAGACTGGGCATGGTGGCATGTGTTCCTGTAATCCTAGCACTTGGGAGTCTGAAAACAGGAGAATCACTACCAGTCCCATCTATGTAGTGAGACCTTGTACTAAATACATTTTTAAAAAATGATAGCAATAATTTTTTATTAAGTTCTTAACATGTTCTTCTTACTGGGCAAAGCACTTTAGATGGCTCCTCCATCCAACTGTATGTAAATACTACTATTTTGTCCATTTGATAGAAATACTAGTAGCGCTTTCAAAAGTAGGGACCCTTGGGCCAGGATTATAACCCAAAGAAGAAACCATACCCTTGTGAATTTACTCAGTTTTATCAAATCCAACTTTCCTCACTCAGTGGCAGTGATGACAAAACTTTGAGAGGTTTCAGTGACAACAGATAGTTGGCTGCAGCGTCATACCATAGGCTTGCTACCACTGCTGTACAGCGAAGGTCTTGCGTGTATTACTTCCACATTCTGAGCTCAGTTCTCTGAAAAGAATACAGACTACACCTCTCTGTAGGGAAGATCCCATAAGGTGAAGACTCCAGTGTGGTATTTGACATGTAGGAGTTTCAGTTTTGTTCATCCTCTTCCCCGCGCCTTTTCTGTGCCTTCCCCTGGGCTTTTCCTGGTTTGAATTATTCCTTCCTGACATCCCTGGTTCTAATCAGACCTCGCTCAGTGACAGGCAGGGACATTTTGCAGCTCAGCGTCCCTCTGACTAATGTCGACTGCTAATTCCTTAAATTTACATATCATCTTTCTTCCCTGGAGCTCATAGCACTTAACAGACAAGTGGGGCACAAATGATTTAGCCCAGTGAAATCCCGAGGCCTGCTTGTCTGGAGATTCTGCAGCCCGGTGGCTTAGCTCAGATGGCAGCGCTGAATTACGATCCTTCAGCTGCTCGTGCTTCGCACGCCACCAGCATTAACTCCCTGGTCTAGCAGTGGCCTCTAAATCATGCACAGTGATTATCATCCCGCTGAGAGGGAGGGGGAAGAAAAGACATGAAAGGAGAAGGGGGGCCACTGAGGGTCCCCAGAAGAGGCTGGCCCTGAGACCTTTGACAGTAACGGACTGGGTCAATAGAAGAAACGTGGGTAAAATCCAGCCCGCCCTTCCTCACCACCCAGCACACATCTTCCTTACCCTGTACTACCCAGCATGCCGCGCCTCGCCTGCACCGAGTGCACATTCACACAGGTGACAGTATTTCTGCCAGGAGATTCTCAGGCAGCAAGTGGGTCTTGCTTGCGAAGCTGTGAAGGAAGAAGGCTGAGGTCTGGCTTCCTTTAAAGCCAAAGTGGAATCAGTCGCTGGGCTTGGAAATTGCCAAGAGCATAGGAACCTTGCAGGTGCTCCGCAGAGTGTCTCAGCTCACTGGGTCCCTCCACAGGTCACCCTGATACTAATTCACCTCACCTTTGACAGCGTTTTTGGCCTCAGGAGAATGGAAGGAATTATGAGGGGCTCACTTGAACCCAAGAGATTGCTGGAAGCTAACTGATTGTCCCTCCATCCTCAAAACATATAGCTTCATAGCTATATGTGTGTCATTCATTGATGTATGCATGTATGCAAGGGGATAGCATTTCCGAGGGAAAGGAAGAAGCTGTATTAAACTTTATATGCATAAAGTCAGAACCCTACAATCCCACTGTAGTGTCTGGCTTCCACAAGACAGGCAAGCTGTAGGGCCAGGAAGTATGGGAAAATGGCCTTCTGTCCGTTAGAGGCAGATAAAATCAGTGATACCGCCATTAAACGCTCAAATTGTGAAAAGAGGAGGAAGAGGATTGATGTTGCTTGCATCAGAATGGTTAGGAAAACAAGTGGCAGGAGAGATGTGCTAGGTGGAGAATTGGGGGTGAGGAAAGCAGTGTGGGGGGGGAGGCAGCAGCAAGCCCAGGGGAAACTGTTCACTCCAGCTAAGTGCAGTGGGTCGCAAGGCCGAGGCCAAGGCACCTGTAGGTAGCTGAATTGGACAAGTCCTCTGCAGAAAAATGGGAAGCCCTCAGTCTGGGCAGGACCATTCAATGGACATGATGCTTTCATCTTTATGGGCCTTGATTTCTTCATCTCGAACAAAGATGAATAATCTTTTGGCTCATAGCATGTAGTAGTCGAAATAAGGCATACCGGTGAAGCATTATGCAAATATAAGTTGTAATTATTATCATTAAGGGTGGTAGCAAAAGATCTGATGGGGAAGTCTAGATTTAGAAGATCACTGGGTGTTAGTTGTGATGTCCGGATCTCCTCCCTCATAGACCCCCATCATTAAAATTCTCTCATAGAAACAGCTGCCTCTTAGTTACCTGCGCTGCCTTGGCCTTGAAGAGGTCAGGAAGGTGAGAAGGCTGTCAATGCCAGGGGGCTCCTTTGACTCCTGAAGCAATAATCCCAGAGGATCTAACAACAGGCAGGACCTCAGGGGAGCCAGAGATGTGGGCAGAGTGCCTGGGAGTTGACAAGGAAGGAGCCCGTCCTGTGGGGCTGACAGAAGGTCTGTCTCATCGCTCACCTGGATCTCAGCAGGAGTGATGACAACCCAGCAAGCAGTGTGGCACTGACTCAGGGCTCCGAAGTCCTAGTCTGCCCTTCCCCAACAACCCCTTATGGAGTGAAAACGCTCTGTGCACATCACAGACGAACACAGCCTCACATTAACATGACACTGAGGTGTCTAGTGTGCCTGCACTCCACACTGGGCACGTAATGTGCTCCTCTGTTCCTGAGCTGAAAGCAGGTGGTGAGAGTCCCTCCTCAGGTGTTCCTTGCTCTCTGTATGAATGGCCAAAGTTCTGCAAACACTGGAGTCAAAAGTACCAACTGTGGCACTTGTGTCTACAAGGCATGCGTCTGCCAGTGGTAACAAGATCTCAACCTGAGGTGTAAGAAGAGTCTGACTGTTTGAAATTAATCCACCATAAGGGCCATTCTCCAAATGTTCAGGCCCGTGAAGCCATAGTTTCATAGACTGTGTACATTCTGTGCCAAACACATAGCCTTTGTTAATGCTAGTAATCTTATCTTTGTCCTTGGCCTCTGTGTGTGCCTGGCTGCTTGACAAGGGCCAAGTTCAGGCCCCTGAGGGTGTATAAGGGGTAGAGTGAAATATCAGGTCCCCAAATTACCCTGCTCAGTGAGCCCCTGTTCTGCTTGAAGTTGACACTGGCTCCTGAGCTGAGGTCACACTAGAGTCCAGGGATCATCTAGCAGCATTGGCAGAGATAGAAAGTTTTAAGTGGCTTCCATTTGGACAGTGACCAGCCAAGATGACAAAGGCCTGAAGCACAAACCATCAGGCCAGAGTCATCCTTCTAACAGCCACCTCATCCCCTATAAACCTTTCCTTGTAATCAGCTCGTTAGACCGCAGAGGTCCTGTGGGCATGCCCGTGGTGACTAAGAGGTGAGTCTGGCCTCCCAGAATGTAGGGAAGGAAGGCAAGCCCATACTCAGCCAGTCAAGACAAGACTGATGCGGAAACTGGATGGCCCTATGTGACTTAGAGAGACTTAGAAAGGGCTTCAGGAGGGGATAGCATTAGTGTGAGCACTCTGAAGGAGCCCTGGAAAGAGATAAGGCCTTGTGCAATAAGAGCCCCTGGCAGTCCCAGCTTTCCCCCGCAGCTCTAAACAAGTGTCTTTCCCTGGCGTTTACCCAGAATCCCTATTTGGGTTTGTTTCCCCAGATGACAGGAATTTCTTGCGGATGCAGAGTGACAGCAGGCAAGCCGGCCAGTATGGGCGCATCATCAGCCCTCCAGTGCACCTGCCTCGGAGCCCCGTGTGCCTGGAGTTCCAGTTCCAAGCCTCCGGCGGCCGAGGGGTAGAGCTGCAGGTGGTGCGGGAAGCCAGCCAGGAGAGTAAGCTCCTGTGGGTCATCCGCGAAGACCAGGACGGCCAGTGGAAGCATGGACGCATCATCCTGCCCAGCTACGACATGGAGTATCAGGTGGAGTGGTGAGGGGAGTTCGTGGGGAGGTGCTAGGGAATCGCTGTGAGCGGGTTCCTGCGTTTGAGAGGGCCATGCCCATTCATCATTAGGGACTCAGTTAAGCCCTGCTGTTTTCATTGTGCTTCTCCTGTCGCCATGGCAACTAAATGACACTCTTATTTGTTATTCAGAATGTGCCTATCTCTACACACAGACTTGGTTCTTTGTTCCTCCTATTGCCTTTTATATTGCTGAAATCTTCTCCAACAAATGTTTCTTCTCTCCATTTTATTTTTGATTGCTATCAGGTAGGCTGACAAAGGCACACAAAGCACAAGGAAATAAACACAAACAAACCCACCACACACAAGGGAAGAGGCTGTGGAACCCCTGGCAGTACGGGAGATGGGAACAGGCACATCGGGAGGGGCACAGATGTGGTCTGCAGTCCTCCTCGGCCGCCAGTCGACCGGAGAGTCCTAACCACTGCAGGAATTGAGTTCTATTATCTCTGCCCCACGGAGCAGGACCCTGAGGCACAGATGGGCACGTGCAGCTGTAGCCACGAGTCAGGGAGGAGTAGAGGCACTGTGGACAAGGTGACTGAGAAGCAGCCAGAGCATAACCTGCTCCTCCCCAGACGAGGAGCAGCAACAGATGGCTGCAGAGCCAGCCAACTGCTCCTCTGCCTGCCAAAGGACACGCGCTGGTTTCCAGAGAGAACCAAGGAGGGAGAGGATGAAAAACGACAGGAGATTGCAGAGCACAGGGCTTTGGGGAACAGCCTTCTGCCACCCTCTCTTGGGGTTGCCAGGCACCCTGAGACTCTTGCACCTCTGCCTGGGTTCCCACTTACTGACCTAATCTATGTTACCTGTTGGCATTTTTATCCCACCCACCAGACAGTGAGCTTCGCCAGGCAGAGATCATCATGGAGTTTGTTACTGTCTTTATGCCTGGCACATAGTAGGTGTTCGGTGAGCCACCAGGAAAGGGTAAATCATATCCCTCACAGTTGAAACAATAGAGACCTGAGGAATGCCATTCACAAGGAAGCCCAAACCTGTGGGCTTCGTGTCTCACATTACCCTCACCTGCTCATGTCCTCTGAATTTTCACGCCTAGTCTGGGCATTTGAAAGATTTATGAGAAAAGAACCTCAGAAATAGCAAGAGAAATTTCAGCACACCTTGCCTGTGGTCCTTTAAGCAATACATTCTAGTTACTGGACAACAATGTCTGCCACCTTATTACATTTTCTTACACCCTCAAATATGCATTTGATTTGAACCAGCTCTTTAAATTAAGATCTCAAGAGCTGTTGCCATGTGTTCAGCAGATGTGTACCAGGTGCAGTAACAAGCCCGTGCATACGCACACGCACGCATTAAGCTGCAGTTAGCAGAAAGCTGGAAGTCTGCTTTTGGACCAAGAAGTTTAGCTGACCATGTCTCCTGTTCTTCTGGCTTCTAGATTGTATTCGAGGGAGTGATAGGAAAAGGACATTCGGGAGAGATTGCCATTGATGATATCCGGATAAGCACCGACGTCCCACTGGACAGCTGCATGGGTAGGTGGCTACTTGTCTCTTTGTGGCTCTTTTAAATAAGACACCAGGGGCTGGGGTGTACAGGAAAAGGCAACTGACCATTTTCAGACATAGTTGCTCCAGGGAGTAAGCCAGCACCAGTCTGCGCAGGTAGTGAGGTAGGTGCAGGCAGTCTTAGCTCGGACTGATGTCAGGGTAGAAGGGTTAGGAGATAAGGCTTCTTCTATCCATGTTCCTGGTCAGAAGGAGATGAGCACTAAGTGTGTAGAGATTCAGGGTGTGGAGACCCCTTCATCAAACTCCAGTTTTTAACAAAGAAAATACTACAGAATGAGAGCAGCTGCCAGTCAGAATTACATGTGGGAAAGGTTTGATGGATTTAATGGAAGCCTTCAGTGGCGAGCAAAAATAGTCCAATGTTATATGAGTAATAACACAGTTACCCAAGGCATTCTTTTATGTGAATGCATTTCAGAGGACTTTATGGCACATGGAGTAAGATGGTAGATTTTGCTTTAACTCTCCTACCTCTAATGCCCAAGTCCCTGGAGTCATTGGAGGATGCCATCATGGTCACAAATGTCGAACAGCAAGAGGGCCACGTACTGCTGTAGGGTCATCCCAGGAGCATCCTGACCATTTTTGCTCAATGGGACAGACATTCTTGAGTAAGAAAGAACTCCTGAGAAGGACAGGAACCTGCTTTCCGTCAGTGCAGGGTTTGTAACAAGTCCCCAGGGCCCACGGTCCCTGTTGTGTGTATGCCTAATGATGTCAGAAGCAACTGAGATCGTCCCAGTCCCCTTGGGCAATGCTCAGGACCTGGGCATCTAAAAGTAATCCTGGCTCTGAGAAAGTAATCAGTGGTAAGTGACTGATTAGAATGCTTCAGGGACCCGTTACTCTATGGAGGACTTTTTGTTCCAAAGCAATTTTTGATACCCCTCTCCACCCACCTGAACACCACAATGATGATATGTTGGACACAGTCCCAACACAGTCCCAATACGGGCACTTTCTGTAGTCGCATCTCCAAATACATAACCTAACAGTAATCATTTTCTATCCAATTATTTCTTTCCTCCATCTAACTCAGATTTTCTTCTGTTTTCTTTCTCCAGAACCTATGTCAGCTTTTGCAGGTGAGAATTTTAAAGGTAAAAAATATATTTTTTTTTTTTGCATGTCTTTTCCTTCCCCATGTGATGTGAATTTGGTGGTGATGGTGATGGTGGTGGTGGTGGTGGTGGAGGAAGTAAACTTTCAAATTTGACAAAGCTCCACAAGAAAATAGGTGCCTCACCTTCCGACCACTAGATGGCACCAACAACACCTGAAGATGCAGGGATTGAGATCCTGGCTGTCTCTTGTTTAATTAAAGTTTAGAAACCTTTAATGGAGACAAATAGGTTACAGATAAACCTTTCAGCCTTGCATTGTCCAACGGGGAGCAATGAGGCTGAAAATTCAGGAGTACTGAGAAAGGAGAGACCAGGAAGACTGAAAAAAAAAAATCTGTAGTAAATTAAAAGTGAAATGAGGTGGTGAGGATTTATTTTGGCCTGAAGATGGTTTTTTTGCAGCTCCTGGGTACCAAGGCAGCAGTTTCAATTAACCCCAGAGAGCTGCAGAGCCTAGCAGCTTGTGAGGGAGGAATGCCAGGAGCAGGCACCAGAGCAGTAGCCACAAGGAAGAGCTGGCCAAGCTAGAAGCTGGAGTCTGGCAAAGGGGCTAAGGGGGCGGCGCGTTCAGTGACAGTCAGAGCACTTCAAATACAGGACTGAAACACAGAGAAGAATAGTTTCTCCCTTAAAATGTAAACAGAGCAGAGCAAGAAAGACTGTTCCGGGGCGTGTCCCTCGTTGGCAAGGTGAAGCCTTCCTCTGGGTGATGGGCATGTTTGTGCTTTTCTAATATGGTGGGTTCTGTGTTCCGTCTTCTTTGTAATTTAGCTGGTTGACACCAAAGTTTTTGTCCAGGTTGCTGATGCTAAACACTCAGGAGATGCCCTAAACATTTCTCCACAGTTTGCCAGTGTGCAAAACACACTCTGAGATGCCGTCGCCTGTCACCTGAGGACAGGCGGTCTTTAAGGCCTGTTTGGCACAAGCAGTCTGAGGGCTGGGATAACCTGTTGGGAGCGACTGGGCAAACTCTCTAGGGACAGCACCTCCAAGGTCAGCACAGCCACTCTGTGTCCCCCATCTTGACTCAGTGTCAGCATTCTTGCTAACTGCTCCCACTCCTGGCTGGAAAGAGGCCAATTGCTGGTTTGCCACATAGATGTTCTCCTGGATTCCAAATCTTTGTTCCGATTTGTCAGTCATCTCTCGAAGCTCTAAGACAGTCAGTGAGGGAGAAAGTAACGGCAGAGAGAAAAATAACAGCCACTCGGAATGAATTTTTCTTTCTCTTACTATTCCTGTTTTCCCCAAACTCTATGCCACTCCCCATTGCACATTTTACAGTGTCAAGACTACTCCTGTCCATATATCAGATTTTCTGTGATTGCAAATCCAAAATATTAGAAAGAAAGTTAAAATTCAAACTCAACAACTTGGATTACAGATTATTTCAAGTTCTAAGCCCCAGGTCCCAAGATCTTGCTTATGTTGGGGAAGCGAAACCTGCTTATATTGTTTCCTCTGACTCCCTGAAAAGCTGGTTCAGGACGTACTGGCAATTGCCACAGAGACGCTGTTCTGTGCGTGCACTGTGTCACATCATGACGGACAAGTGTGATGGCTGAGGGCTTTGCCTCCGTGAGAGAATGAACAAGCCAGGCAGATGTGCTTTCCTTGAAGCCATGTGTGTCCCGGGGCTGCACGGTCCAGTCATGTTCATTTTGTGAAAAATACCTAGATCTCATCTTAGTGGTAGTGCTCATTTGGCCAAAATAAACACAGGGCTTAGTAGCTTGAAGGTAAGAGTTTCCAGGGCACTCCTGATGGGGACCAGGGGCTCTGCAGAGTAAGGGCCCGAGTTGTGTATGGTGGCCCATGGCTGTTGTCATGAAGCTGTCATGAAGCACGTTTTCAAGGAGGCAACTGAGTCATGGAGAGTAGAGATGCAGCCAGGACCTGGGTCAAGAGCAGAATCAGAATTGCGAAGGGACGGTCTTGGTCACCCTGGAACATTGTACGTAGAGCTTCGGTTGGGAGCCAGATAAACCCAGGGCCAAGGGCTCACGTCTTTTGGACCTATGACCTTGGTGTGCTTCTCTATATATTCTCTCAAGCAAAATTTTCAGTTTGAGAGAAGAAAGAGGGTGTGTGTGTGTGTCTGTGTGTCTGTGTGTCTGTGTGTGTGTGTTCCATCTAAACAAGCCTGGGCAAAAGAGCAGGGCCCACTCCCTTGGTCAGGGCATAAAATTAGTTTTAGTTTTTTATTCACAAAGAGGAAATAGAAATCAGATTGGAGGAGGCAAGATACGGAAAGCTGATGTTGAAAAAAACATTAACAATAGGCATTTACATTGCTACTGTTTTTTGAGTTGTGGTTTTTCTTTCGCATTATAAATTAACATTGCTGCAGAAGTAATCTCATTCATTACGAGAGATCATTGTGTACTCAGTAAATCTTTAGAAAAATGCAATAAAAGTGGCCTTTGGACCTGGCCTTATTAGGTGTTCTTGATCTTTTATATTTTGAAGTATCTTTTATGTTCTGGCTCTTACTGATTTCTTGCCATATCACATTGTGTTTTTAGTCCAATCCCCTTGTGTTTTGTGCTTTCTGTGTACACATAGGTTGTGTATCAGGGCGCAGGTTAGTACTAAGGAGAGGCCTGGGAGAGGAAAGCTGTGTGCAGAAGAGAGGTGAGAAGACAATGAAGCAACTGTGTTGTCATGCAGTTTTTTAAAAGACCTTTTTGTTGTTATGAGTCACATTTTAAACAATATAACCTGGGTGTGCTTTTTTTTCCCTTTTTTATAAGGGGTGACTGTAAATACCATACCATCATGTATCTTTTTCTGGGACTTGAGCTTTAACAAATGAAAAACTGTGCATGAAAGGAAAAGGGAAAAAAAGACTGAGAAGTAGTGTAATTAAGGTGATGGATTATTTCCTCTTACCCAATACTTTCTTTTTTTCAATAAAAGAAAAAAGAATAATAAAAAAGCTAGTAAAAATACAGAAAGCCCATAATCAGAGTCGTTGTTGACCAGGTGATTATTTTTAGCAGCTCACAGTGCAGACCAGAGTTTTTGTTTGCATTGGAGGCTGCAGGGGTTTGCAGGCAGCAGGAACAGAGATGGGTCTACTGCCCCTGGTAGGTAGCCTTGGAAACCCAGTGAGGCTCCACTCACGTCAGTGGTGCTCAAAGGAGCAGCCCCGAGACAGCTGTGGACCTGGGTGTATGTCTGTGATCATACCCAACAGCACTGCACTTCATCTTTTGGATTTCACAGGGTGCCTTTCTGCTGTTCTTCTTAACTTTCAACTGGATAGAAGCAGAGGAAATGAGCGCCAAAAGCATTCTGGGATGATGCTAGAGTCAGCTGGTGATCTGTGCCTCAAGCTTTGGGCTCTGTTTACTTGGTGCTCCTGGCTGTTTCTCTTCACACCCCTGCGCTCCCCGCTCATTGCCTGCTTTCCAGAGGCTCTGCCCAGTAGGGCAGCATCCCACATCCCAGGACTCAGGCCCGCAGCCTGGCCTCAGATTGCTGCCCTTCCTTCTGGAATTTCCTTCACCCAGAGGCTCCTCCACTAGAAGCACTCAGGAGGCAAAGCACAAGTTAACTGGTGTTCTTGCACTTAATCCTCTGATGAAAGGCAGAAAAGTATTCTTGAACCCTGTTAGGGTTCCAGGTAGGCAGTCGTGGTGCGTGAATCGTTGGCTCCTCCTCCCCTCCACATTTCCAGCTGCCAGATTAATGCAAGGTGTTGCTGAGCAGGCAGGAAGGAGATCAGAAGAACAAGGCATGCAGCTGCCTGCTGCCCACCTTGCCCAGGCGATGAGAGGGTGTTCTCTTGTGTGCGGGCTGCTTTCCTGTCCCCTCCCTGTAAGTCGTCTGCAGATCTAAACAGTTCATCTAAACATCTGCCCAGATCAGTTTGAGTAAGGGCAGAAGAAAACTTCCAAGAACACAAAAGAAAAGCTTTAGTTGAAAGAAAGTTGAGAAGTATTTGAGATTTCAGCCAGCCATGGAATCTGAATTGCAAGCATTCTAGGTAAGCATAGGCACAGGCTGGGGGACAGCTGGGGAGGCCCACACGGTTTCTGCTGTCACCCTCCTGCCATGCACTGCTCATAAAACAAGTGGGAAAGTCATTTCTCAGGGATGCTTTGACTTCAGCTTTCTTTTTCCAAACAAATCAAAGGGTGTGACACATTTTTCTACTATCTTCTATAAACTTTGCTAGAGGAACCAAGCTTTTTCTGTTGTTTGTTTAATCTCACAAATTAAAGAAGCCTTTCTCCTGAAATCTTCCATCACTGACCCTTCATTTTCAACAGATACAGAAAGGGATCCTTAGGCAGACCAGGCCTCTATGGTTTTTCTGTGCGAAGAGCCTTTTCTTCTCTCAGAGAAGATTCACCATTGGTGTCTTTCAGGATATTTCTTTTGGGACCCTGGGTGACTCTTCCAGGTCCCAGTGACACAGCTGCAGCAGGTGCTTTCTCATTTCAGGGAAGTAGTGAGAACTCGATCTGAGGCACACCAGCCCTTAGGCAGGTTCAGAGTAGGCATGACAAGGGAAGGAACCACTTCCAGTTCTCTCCCTACTCTCATTTAATGGAAGGCAGAGCATAAAAATTTCAGGCTTTAGAGAAAGGACATACAGTCAACTCTGCCACTGTAGCACAAAAGCAACTGTAGGCAACAGGTAAACACAGGAGGGTGGATGTTTGCTAATAAAACTTTCACTTACTAAAGCAAGCAGTGGGTGGGATTGTTTTCTTGGGTTGTAGCTAGCCCACTGACCAGGGAGAACATAGGCTGTGGACTTCCCTGGTTCTAGTCTTGACCGTGCCACTTATAACCATGTTAACATTTCTTGGATCTCACATTGTGCTCATCTACCATCCTCTCTGTTTTTCTCCAGGTAAAACCAGGAGAAAATCTCTTATTCTCTTAAGTCCTCATATCTATTACCTGGGTCAGGAAAAATACACAAGGATTCATATGCAGCTCATAGAACAATAGCTAATGTATAGAAATTGTCTACTCATTGTAGCTATGGTTACAGCCGTATTTCCTAATTGCTCGCTAATCAGTGGCCTTATTTATAAATAAAAATGGAAGGAACACTACCTAACAAGCAAGGTTTTTTTATGCATGACTTCTCCAAATTTTGTTAGTTTTCAAAATTCAAATTCTTTGCATTCAAGTTGCTTTTTTCCAGGGCCTCAGAATGTTTTTCAGATGGAATCCTGTTCAGTCTTACAAATGCATGTGAAGTTATTGGTGATTTAAATAATTTGCTTTTCATTGCCTCAAACAATGAGAAAATTTTGTGGATGATTGGGGATGGAATTTGATGAAAAATAGCTCAGAATTGAAAACAGTTTCCAACTGGAAAAAGAAAGATATGTAAGTGGTAGAAGTTGCATCAATCAAAGAGAAAGTTATATTGGCACATCTCCAGCTCTATGCAAGGCTGAAGTCTCTCCAGCATTTCTTCACCAGACTTGGAATAACTTGCCCAGGCTACTTTATTGTAAGCTGTGGCCCAAGTACCTTATGGGGCTACAGTCAAGCTATTCATCAACCTGGACACCAGGTGCAAGTGGCATCTGCCCAATGTGGGCATCTTTCCATATTTTATCCAGGTACCATATGAATGAGCAGAATTTCTTTTTCTTTTTCTTTTTCTGTGCAAGATCTCACTATGCAGACTCATAGCAATCCTCCTGATTTCTGCCTCCCTAGTGCAGAGATTACAGGTGTGTGCCACCACGCCCGGATTCCATCACCAGCTCAGCACACCCGAGTGTGGGGCTGGCGTGGCATGCGGTGCCAGGGATCAAACCCTGGACCCTGCACTTACCTAAGCAATGAGCAGAATTTCTGGTAGCATTTTCTGTGAGGTACCAGTGGGTCATGAGCATTTTCTGAGGAGTCTGAATATTCATCCAAAATGCATTCCTCTGTCTTTGTGTCCCTCTATCTGTCCGTCTGTTCATCCATCCATCTGGCATTTGTTGGATGGCTCCTGTTGTCTGGAGAGGTGCTTTAGGTAGGGTATAATTCCCACTGACTCTCCACCTCCCATTTCTGTCTCTTGCAAACCAGAGCCTTGTCTGCATATAGTCCTTCATGTCTGAGAGAGAGCCAGGTTCCAAGCCTACAAGATCCAACTACTTTTGGAGTTGAGTCTCTTTAGTCAAAGGATGTTCTGACAAACTTGTGACTCTCAAGTGCAAATCATCCAAAAATTAGAGGTGACTCACTGGAGAATGAGAAAACCTTGTTGTCTTTCTTTTCACCCTCTTAATATTAAAAGAATAAATGTATACAGTATACTTTCTCATTTCTCTAAATACCTATGCAAGGAAAATATTTAAAGAGGCAGTATAATGTCCCCATATGCCTTTTGTCGCTAATGTTTCCTGCATGTCCATAAACTTGGGGAAGGGGACATTGGCAGGAAGGCAAATGGCCTTACACTAAGGAGGAGTCTGTCTTCTGACACAGAGCACAATTTGAAGCAATGGTCCATCCTTGCAATTTTGAATGTGCAGTCCGCACATGGTGATTTAACTTTCCTTGGCAAGACAGCAGATTCTCCCACTGGGCCCCAATTTTCTATTATCAGAAATGCTTTAAGAGTAGAACTGCTGTGTCATCCTGCCGTAGACCAGCACCTGGAGCTCTGCGTGGTGTATTTAATGTTGGAAGCCAGCATTTTGACCTAAGGAAAGCAAAACGTTGAACTGGCATTTGTGTTAATGCAGGGAACATTGATAGTTATGACTGTGTTGTGCTCAACAAAAATTTGTGCCCCTAATTTTGTGGTCTGGTCAGACATAGTCACTGTGGATTTGCCACCTTCCTTCCTCTGCTGGGTGAGCCACAGCCTCCTTAGAAGATGGCCCTCGCTGTAGGCACAGCCAGGGACGCTTTGTGGGGGGAGAGGGATGGTTCTGGGAGGTCAGGCCCACCCCTTCACGGTGTGCTCATGACTATTTCTATAAGCTCACATAAAGGTCCAAATGGCAGGACCGTGCCAGGCTGCAGATACTCCTGGTGACTGGAAACATGATTTGAAACCCTCACAAGCTGTCGGTAACAAGGAACTGTTCGCAGTGCCTTGCTTTCAAGCTTCTCTTTCTAGGCAAAATTTCCTATGTAATTAAATGAGAGAGAAAGGGTGAGCACCACAATGATGGCTTAGTTTAAGGAAGAAAGAGAGAAGGTGGTAATATGGGAGAAGATGAGGCTATAGGAAAGGGCCTTGGGGGCCTAGGATTCTGGGGTCCTCTACACCCCAAAGTGGTGGTTGTTGCTGTCAGGGTGTGTGCCGAACAGTACTTATGGGCTTCTGATGACCCAAGCGATACAGGGGAACCTGCATGTTAGTGGAAGAGATCCCCAAAAGTTCTTTCAAAGTAAGGTCTCATTTCCTAACATTTTTAGGAAGATATTAGAAGATGTGATAAACCTCTCAGCTACTCCCCAGCTGCGGGGTTCAGATGATAGGACTTAAGGAACTCTGACTCTGAACTAGAAGCCTTAGCTTGCATCCATTTACCCTTAGATAGAAAACAAGATGAGAATGACTTTTTCTGCTCAAAGAGTGGGGAGCAAGAAAACATAATAGAGCCCCTTGTTGTGACATGAGACGCACCCACTGAGCAGGACCACTGATGACATGTGAGAATGGCAGCAGCACAGCCTTCCCCTGCCCCCTCCTAGGGTCCCTATGGGTGGAGAGAACACACCCTTCTGGCCACCAGCACTTCATACAGGCAATTAGGGAGACATTTTTCATAGGTTAAGCAGACATCATTTTTCAGAAGTGAAGATCATGTCTAGTTTTGGCAAGCTCAAAAGCGCCTAGACCCTTTCTGGGCCAGATTCTCATCTGATGTAAATCTTTGGAAGAATCAAGTTGTAGCACTGTTTTGTATCAAGTGGGACTCCAGCCAGTCTTTCACCAGAGTTACCCTGGGCTTAAATCTACTACAGCATCTCCATGGCAACCAGCCTGGCCAGCGGAAAGAGGTTACCTTCTAAATCTCCTGCTGGCTTCTCCTCCCTGCTCATCTTTCCCATGATTAGGAAAGCTCTCCTTCCCTTTCTCCACACTCATTCCACCTGTCCCATACCCTCTGCAGGTCTGTGTCCACATTTTCTGTTGCAACTTCCAATCTACTTTCAAAATCCTCCATCCAATTAAAATGGAAGATGTGTTAGTCATTGCTTGCCAGTGATGGCTGACCTGTTCAGACAGGACCAGGCTGACTCCAGTGGGCACAGAAGCCCTGGCAAGCCAAGTGGAATTTACCTTCAAGTCTCGCCAGCCTAATTAATATACTGTTTCAGGATGCCAGCCAGCCAGCCCAAATATGGCATTTCCACTCGATAGGAGAATCTGCCCAATCTAATCCCATTGTGGAGTGTGTGTGTGTGTGTGTGTGTGTGTGTGTGTGTGTGACAGAGACAGAGAGAGCATTCTATATGCTACTGAATCATTATGGTTAAATAGGAGCAGTGTAGCTCCGCACTTCTACAGCTGCCGGTTGAATCGCACTTATTCACCAGACAAATAACCATGATTGATTGAACCACCCTGAGCCTCCGGCTCCTCATCTGCCAAGTGGGTGTGGCGGTCCCTCACCCACCAAGGCAGGAGGAGGAGACTAGGAGCTGTCAGAAGCGCTTGGCACACACCAAGGACAAGCGCCCCCTTCCTCCCTGCTCCCTTCCCTGTGCGCCCCGAAGCATGTACCGTATGTGTCTCTATTTCTCTCTCCTTTTAAACTTAATTTTCAATGAGTCCCATGCTCTCGCCTAGCAACACTCTCTGTGTCTCTCCCCCAGGGGGCACCCTCCCGCCGGGGACCGAGCCCACGGTGGACACAGTGCCCGTGCCACCCGTCCCAGCCTACTGGTATTACGTGGTGGCCGCCGGGGGCGCGGTGCTGGTGCTGGTCTCCGTCGCGCTGGCCCTGGTGCTCCACTACCACCGGTTCCGCTATGCGGCCAAGAAGAGCGATCACTCCATCACCTACAAAACCTCCCAGTACACCAACGGGGCCCCTCTGGCCGTGGAGCCCACCCTAACCATTAAGCTAGAGCAAGACCGCGGCTCGCGCTGCTAAGGGCGAAGCAAGGACGCACCCAAACAAGCGAGAAAGACTGCAAACCCGTGGCCTCGATTTTGCACTTTTTTTCTCCTCGCCTAGTCTTTGTGTGAACTCTCAGACAGCTCTCTCCCCAGCCCCACCCTGAGAGCCCCCTCCACCACCCGCCGTCCTCCTCAGGTTCATTTTCTGT
>PVKN010000903.1:0-61083 GCA_004027915.1 Capromys pilorides
TAGCTTCACTTGTGAAGAAACAAAATATCTCTCAAAATATCACCTATGTTCACTGAGAGTTAGGGATAGAGCTATTCATGCCATTGTTGCTTAGAATGACAAAGGAATTGGCGATACTTGCTTGGTTTGTGTGAGTAAATGAGATCTTAAATGTACAATGAAATATTAAACAACCAGTTTTATTTATTTAGTTTTTGTGCATGTCTATTTTATTTCCATTAGAAAAATATCTGCATAAAATTTTGTCCCATTTTTTCACCTCTACCTCTACTACCTAAGTTTGAACCATTCATTCAAAGTAAGGCATAATCGTAACATGAGGACTAAACATTTCACCTCGCTAAGTTATTAGGTGTGCTCCGCATCATCTCCCAGATACATAGCCAGAAAAATGAATAGTATTTTTAAGTGCAAATTGTTTTCCGCAGTTTTGGGCTGCAGTTCACGCAAGCCAAGGTAGGGCAGGATGTGAAGGAGTACTGAGGGAAGTGCACCTTTTCTGAAGGTATCACTGGGAAATACCATTGCCTTTTGTCCAATGCCATATGGCTTAGATTTCATCAGGGAGGATGATACAGCATTTGCATAACAGCAGGAAGACAGGCTGATGGGAATCTACTTAATCATGCGGCGCAGTGTGAAAGGAGGAGGTTGGCATCAACTGACAAGTTAATGGCATATCAGAGCCTGGCACACAGGCAGATCCAGGGAGGTTAGGGAAGACAAGAGCGGAATGTGTACATCTTGGTGGAGTTGAGAAAAAGCAGATGGGTCAGATTTTGTCAGAAATAGTACAGAAAAGAGGAGGGAAAGGATGTGGAGGAATTTTATGCACGGTTTCAAGATGGCGGACATGTGCCACACCCCAGGGCCCAGATATTTGGCGAGATGGGAAACACAATGTTTCTGTGTGCTCAGCAGGAGAAGTGGACCAGCCACGGTCCCCGAGCAGCTTCACAACTGGCATCAACAGTGATCTTGTTTGAAATACAAATCACAATAAATTAGGTGCTTGCAATCAATGTTTAAATGTGCCTTTAAACATTTCTGATGTTCTTCAGGGTTGGAAGGCCATTGGGCTGAGTAGCTGTCTAGCTCCCTAGTGGCTTTCTCACATCTATCTGTTAATTTTAAAATGTTCCAGACGACTGAGGTGAGTGTTCAGACAACGACACATGCTTCTGACAATTTTGCACTCACTCTAGCGAGAGCGAGCCTGACAATTTCTGCAAGGCACAAATGGACACAGATCCCACCTATTTGAACTTAATATGATAACTAAAGATGCTTGAAAGAACTGTACACATTTGAGGGGCACTGGTGTGTGGAGTCAAAGAACTTTTTGACTTGTAAACCTATTTATAAAGGCTCAAAGGCTTAAAGAGGTCTAACAATGGTTAAACCATTTACAGACACTTATAACAAATAAGCCAGAGTTGAAATGCTAATGGAAAGTCAGAAGTAGGGGAATAAGATCCTGTCACAAAAACAACTTAAGGAGAAAGAAACACATTGAAATGTGGGTCCCCAGATGTGAATAATGAGCCAAGAATAGTTGGTGGTGCTGGGGGGGGGGGGGGCGCAGAACTAGCAACATGCAAACCGCTAAAATCAGGAGCACTACCATGAGCAAAAGCGTTAAGTAAAAATGTAAAAAGCCATCATTATGTATGTGCTTCTCTTGATCTGCTGACCGACTAAAGCAGTTCTTGCTTTATAGAAATGCTTACTGGGGCTGACTCACTCCAAGCTAACGGCCAACGATACAAAAGCACTCGCCCGGTCGTACGCCCCCTAGCACACTGCGCAGTGCTCATCAGTGACACCTGCAAATGAGGTCAAAAGCTGGAGCTCTGCACTTACATGTGGTGTACATTAAAGGAAAAGGACTGTTCACTTGTTTCAGTAAAATGTGCATAAGTAAACTGTTCTAATATTGCATTAGTTATGTAAGACCGGCTAGCATAGCATATGCCACGGTAGATACTTTATTTTTTAGCCAGTGTTTGAATGATAAAAATCTTATAGGCTCCTGGACCAAAATGAGCCACATAGATGGACATCGAATAAAAGTACTGCCTACCTTTCCACATTTTCCAGACATAACAACTCTGCTTGTTCTGTACGCTGTTCTTAGACAAATTTTGTGCAGGTACTCCACTTGTATTTTAGAAACATTTTATTTAAAACAAGTCCCTGAAGCTGTCACAAGGAAGGCAAAGATCATACGCTCAGGGGATGGCAGTAGAGGTTGAGAAATTAGGAAAGCTCAGACTGAGGTGAAGACTAAATGTGTAACTACACTAATGCTGGAAATGGGTGGGTAAAAATCTCTGCAATATTTTATAGCAACACATGTTTGAATTTTTTTTCTTTTGCTTGGGTAGATTAAAAAGGCAAAGAAACAGAGAAAAAAGAAATTAAACCTGTTTGTTATCTATGGAGCTAGAGATGAACTTGGATACCTTCCAGGGAAGAACGGAGAACCTCCGCGCTTAGCCACTCTTTGTATTTGTCAGGTCACATCTCCTAATGTGAAAGGCAGCACCCTAAGTCTGTGGCTGCATTCATTTATTTCTTTGTTTCTGAGCTCATTTATAATACGTTTATTGTGTGTCTACTGTGTGCCATTAGCTCTGATCTCAAAGAGCTCACAGCAGAACTGGAGAAAACAACACTAGAATACCTGAAACATTTGGAGAGTAAGAGATGTTATAAAATAAAGGGCTAAATTGAATATAATTAAGTGCCAGTCTGCATGGTGCCATAAGCAACAGTTAATTAAATCCAGGCCAGAATCTGGGCCCTGGTTCTAAGACAATTCCTTACTTTCTTACAATTTCTTTCTTTCCATTCTAACTAATACTGGGAGCTCATACCAATAATGCAATTTAGCAGTGACTATATTTCCATACACAAAAAGGAACTCTGTTGTCTTGAAATTTATGTATATGTTTAAAAAATGTCTTTTGTTTTAGAAGAGGGAGGAGCACTTAGTGAGTGCTATTTCACATTTAATACAATACTTCTGGGGAAAACATGCCTTAGGCTTATAAAACCCGGAGAAATGTCTAGGAAATCAGCAAGGCCACTCCCTCACAGCCAAGGGGGCAGCAAGCCTGACTTACTCTCCTAGGGCAAAATTCTAGGGCATCTTTTCTTCTTGCATCTGTGGAGCCCAAGTGCTAGTCGCCATCTGACTTGGGAACATTACAGAGCCATATGGGATCCTTGCTAACAGAAGACGCCTTGGAGGACACTGAGTGAGTGCCCACGGCTCTGATTTCACAAATGAAGACTCCTCCATCACCAAGGATCCTGATCTCTTACTGCCATGACATTACCAAAAAGTACAAGGGATCTCTGCTTTCATCTGTGCAGCATCCCCATCAACACAGGCAAAAGCGACATGGTGCGTGTGCGCTTTCTGCACGTGATCTGGGCCGCGCAGCACATTCTTCAAAGGGACTAGAGGGCCTGAGGTCCCTTAGATGTGTTATGCCAATCTCATGTCGGGGGGAACTCAGGCTGAGGAGTCTTCAGAAAGAACATCACTTATGAATCCTGCCAGTCATAAATGCTATTAGAGGTTCTTAAGAAGAAAAAACAAAATCCAATTATATGCAAAAGACAGAGAGCTCTGGAGTGGGATCTGGTGGCTGTACTCCACATATTGTATGGCTTCCTTTCCAGGAGAAAGAACATGCAGTCCATATTTCATGCCCTCACACATCTGACTAGAGAAGACACTAAGGGCAGGGTTTTAGAATTCTCTGATGGACAAAAGCTAAAGGAAAATACCATACTCCTACGTCTTCACTGTTGGTGGGACCTGCTTAGGATCCTAAGAAGCCAGCTGCTTCCCTTTCAATTTTGACCTTTTCTATCTGTTAGACACTGGTCTCCCCCCACCCTCAGTGTTTCTAATGGAGCTTGAAATTAACACGGCTTTTTGTTTACCTCCTAATTTGTGTGCCGCCATCATCAGCGCTGGCAGCATAGTTCTGGGAATACGGTTTGTTTACTGCTTCCACAGAGGGAGCAAACAGAAAGACTCAGAAAAGATGGTTCTGCCTGTCCCATTCCAGTATAAATTGCTCTTCCTCACATGGAAAGAGTCATAGTGAGGAGTCAGGGACCTTCGGTATGGCCGACTGTAAAAGCCAACAGCCGTGTTCCAGTGCGGATGCTCGGTGACACTATGGGTTGCCTCAGACATACACGGCAGAGCATCCCTCCGTGCCCTCCTGCCTGGGGATGTGCCCAGATGCTGAACCTCATCCTGGCCATCTCTACTCTCCGAACAATCCTGGGGTTCTCCCTTCTGATTCTTTGTGAGGTGCCCTATTCCCAAGTCTTCCGATACTTTCAACATGGCAAGAATGCTCGATTCGCCTGTTTGTTTCACCTTCAGCTTTTCACTGTAACTCATGCCTACCCTTCACAGTCATAGCAAGTTCAGCTGGAAACAGGAGGAGGTAATGACTCCTCCACTAGAAGCTTCGCTACAAATCTTGGAAACAGGGTTTCTGAGGCTTCCCAGTCTTTTGATCCCACTCTTTAGTCAGTTTTGAGCGCTTCACTGCCAACATTTACGTTCTCCATCTAGGGTTTTCAATCAGTAATACATTTGGGAATCATGGAAACCGCTCTATCTTTATGCTTTAACTTTGAAAACATTGCATTTTTCCATGGCTATTTTAACCTTCCAGAGGTGTAAAGTTCAGGGGCATTAATTATATTCCCAGTGCTGTACAACAATTACTGTCATTCCACTCTGAAGCTTTATCAACTCAAATACAAATTCTGTGCCTAATAAGGGATTAGTGTCTGTGCCCCCTTTCCCTAGTCCCAGGGAGCCTCGATCCCACTTTCTGTCCACATGAGTCTGCCTATTCTAGGTATCACCTATAAGCATGCCTGTCACTTTGGATTGCCTTATTTCTCTTCATGGTGTTTTCAAGATTTATCCCTGTTAAATGCATATCAGAATTCTACTCTTTATAGCTGAATAATATTTCAGTACAGGTGTACATTGTATAGTGTTTGCCTGTGTTTCTGTCCACAACCATCTGGCTGTTTCCATCTTTGAGCTATTGTGCGTGGTGGTGCTGCTGCAGACACTGGTGTGCATGTCCTCTTTTGTGCGAGTTGCTGCTTCAGCTGAAGGATCCTCTTTGGCTTTGTCTAGAAGGAAGATCTAGTGGTGATGAGCTGTCTACCCAGGTCCGTAGCTGGGGTGTGGCTTTAGGCAGGTACCTATAGTATCTGCTTAGAGTGCATGTCATACCCCACTCAGGGCACAGCCCCATTTCCCAGGCCCCTTGTACCCTGGCTCCCAGGTAGGTTTAGCTGATGAGGTGCTGGGAGGAAACTTGGGGGCCAGAAAAAGGAAAGGTCAGTGGATCTATTCCTCTATCACTTTGATTCTGGGGGCATCTTTAGCAGAGGCTGTACTTCCTCTTGGCTGCAGCAGTGACTAGAACAGCCCACCAGGCTCTAGGATCCGCCGGGCGGGCTGTACTGCTGTTCTAGCCTCGGCTCTCTTGCAGCTCCATCTCCGGGGAGGCAAGAGCTTCCTAGGGTCGCTAATCTCTGGGTTGCCTCATTCTGATGTGGCAATGTTCAGCTCTTTTATTACTCATGTTGCCAATTCTCTGCTTTTAACTTTTGCCTTTTAAAAAATACAGGGTCTGGTATCTGTCCTGATGGAAACTTCACTGAGATATGTCCTATTGAGGAAAGAAGGCCCAAAGTTTCTTAGTCAGAAGACCAGGGGCAACGGCACCTAGTTGTTCTGAACCTATCACCCACTTAACAGGAGAATGGGCTGTGACTCTGTCTCTCAACTGCTTTTGCAGTTTGGTATACTTCTGTGCCTCAGCGTTCCTCTTGCCAAGGAACGAAGGGGAGGTTTAGTGGGGCTCACCATGTCAGTGGGCTGGTCCATGGCTGTCTGGCTCCAAGGCAGGGACGGCAAGGTGGAAGGGCCTTCTGGAGGAAAGCCCTCACCCCAGGGCAGCTGGAAAGCTGAGAGAGAGAGGAGAAGCTGGGGACAAGGCTGTCACCTTGAAGGTCATGCCTCCAAGGAGCTGGCCCTCCAGCTAGGTGCCACCTTCCAACAACACATGGACTGCTGAATTGATCCAGGGATAAACTCACTGATGAGCACCTCAGACTTTTGGGGAGCATTCTAATTCAAATCATAGCACCCCATGAATAAGACCTGTCTGATGATACCATGAGATGTTCTACATGGCAGACTGTAAACCTTTAAGAATTAGCTGCTCCATAAAGTCTCTGGAGTCCATACTGAAACATGAAGACACAGATCATATTCTAGGAAGGACAGGACCAAAAATGAGGGGACTGAGCCCTTGAGACCAGCTGGAGTGAAGCCCCTCCCGCAGCTTGCTCTTCTGACCTCTGCAATTTCATATGAGCAGCAAGTAAACCTCTTTTATCTCCGCTGTTGCTATTTTGAGTCTGTGTTTATGGCAGCCAGGGTGAACCCTAAGCAATTCAGGACCAAACCAAGAACTCTGCTTTGGCACCAACTGCTGATGAATTTTTCTGTACCTTTCCTTAATTAAAGTAAGGTGCTTGATCTTCGATCTTATCCTACATTTTGGCTTCCTCCTGTTGATACTCAGAATTGACCTATTCTCCTCTACAAAGCTTTCAAAAAGCTTTATTCCTTTTTAACAGCTTCTGCTTTGGCTATTAAATTTTCTCTGAAAGGGGGGTATAAAATTCAAGCTGATATCCAACCTAGAAAATGATTAAAGTCTGGATGTTAGAGAATTTTTAATTAAAAGCCTGGGAACATTGTTCCTTGGGTATTAATAAAGTCAGTAAAATAGAGAATCAGTGTGACCTAACATCACAAGATAGGCAGTTAGTGTCCTGGGCTGATGGTCCCTCGTCATGGAGCTGATGGGCTGTAACTGCATCTAATGACTGCTGACCACAGATCAATCTCTTCTGCACATTACCTGAGTGGGCATCAACTAGAAATATGGACTTCGAGGATGGAGGTTCCCAAACTTTATTGTGTGTGAAATCATTTAGGGGAATTTGTCCCAAATGAAGCTCACATCTCGCTGTTCATGATTTAGTTGGACCACAGTGCCGTGGGGTCGCAGATTGTCTGTGAGGAAGGATGCCAGCTGCCTCTCAAGCTTAAAGTCTACAGATCACACTGTGAGAAGTGCTGCTTCTGGGGAGCTTACGAGAGAGCCACTAGGGGAGAGAGCTGTCACCAGTTAGGGGTGGGGCTAGGGAAGATGAAGAGATGTCTACCATTTGACAGGGCCTCTCTCCGGCATGTGCTATCCAGCCATCTCCTGCTTCATGTTTAGAATGAATCCTCCTAGTGCATCTGTTGCCTTTGCTCTACAGCGAACGTTCTGAGCCTGAAAGTTAAGCACCTTGCCCGAAGTTACAAAGTAGCCCTAAAACCCTGGGCCTTGAGTGCCGACACATTCTTCTAGTTTCGTTCTGCACCTCCTCTGTCAGGTTCTGCTCTGAGACGCTGCCATGTATGGAAAGCATCAGGGTTCTGCTTCTGCTTGGGCTGTGCTCTGCTCTGCCAGTGAGAAATGCTGGGAGAAGACAGAAGGACAGGCAGTGAGGACAGGGCTTTTGTTCTCTAGTCCCCTTAGCGCCAGAGGCGAAGGATGGGCCCAGGCCACGGATCACATCTCTTGCTTCCTGCTTTTTCCACATTGCTATGCCCTTCCAAGTTCCTGTGCCTGTTCCCTTCTGCATGAGGGAGCACAGGTCTAGGTACCATCGATAGCTAGTGCCCTTCCTAAGTAAGATGAGGCTTTGTTCCTTTTTCTGCAGCCTGTCCCTAACTTTGTAACCACAACAGTTTCTCACTGAGTTCTCCAAATCTTTCTATATGTCTCTTGCCAAACAGAAATCAACAGGTTCAGACTACACAACTCTGAAGCTTTGCTCTTTCCACTCCTCCATTTGGCCCTACACGTGTGACGATGGTGGGGACGACAGAGACCATGACAGCATTGGTGCTCTTCTTATGTAAGGTGTCATGCTGAATGCTTTATGGAAATATTTTTATTCAGTTAAGAAGCATATTAAGTCTAAGGCACGTTTTCATCTTCATTTTCCACAGGAATGAAGTGAGGAATAGGATTCGGAGAGAATGCTGCTGATGCCCACTTGGCATGGGCCCATCACACTTCTGCACCTACCTGTGTGAGCAAAGGTCTTGAAAATACAGATGCTGTAAAGCTCATGCCACTTATTTTTCAGACATGTATTTGAAAAAATGCATTTCACTCTCCTATCTCCTCCCAGCTGAGCTCAGACCTTTTCTCTGCACAAGTGGGGGACTGTAATGGCTACAAGCTCTTGTGGTAGCTAAAAGCTCTAGGTGAGCATGGCTTCAGCCCTGCCTTATTGTCCTCTGCATCCTGTTTAATAGACAGCTGCATGGCTGTTCTCAAATTCCTTTTGCTTATGGATATGGCTTCTGGAAATGATCAATATAATTCAAAGGGCAGCTGCAAGAATTCACCCAGATTGCAGGTGACATAAAAACTTCAAGGAGAAGCTCCTTCCAGATTATCAAGTTATTTTTTGCAACCTCAGATGAAAGTACTGTCCCTAAAGCCAGTATCTTAGTTACTCTTCTCTTGTTGCTGGGACAAATACCTGACACCCAAAATGAAGGAAGGAAAGGTTTATTTAGCTCACAGTTACTGGAGGTTTCAGTCCATATTTGACTGGCCCAGGCTAAGTGGAACAGAGCAGAGAGCATCCAGTTCATGATGTTGGAACAGCAGCAATCGCATCAGAGACAACCAACCAACCAAGGCAACAGAGAGCAGCAGAGAGTCTGTTTCTCTGTCTCTTTTATAATGCTTCAGGCTATTGTCCCAGGCTGGGGAAGGTACACACACCCATAATCCCAGCAGTACTGAAATTTATAATCCCAGCAGTGCTGAAACACATAATCCCAGTGAATCATGAGTTAGTCTCAAACTTTAGAAGTCTCCACCCCATGACTGTATGAGGCTTTGGGGAACAACTAGATGCAAACCATAATAGCCACAAAGCGAAAAAGCCAAACTGTATTCATGATCAAATTATAATCCATGGATATCTTATGTTTCCAAATGAGGGACCTTTTTTATAGAGCTCTCTTTGCTTTAGGATCTCATTCCCTCTCTTAAAAGTTCTTAAAATACCTCTTAGTGTCTTTACTTAGCTTCTGGAATTCTGTATTTCCTGTGTTACCCTTGTGATTTATGCTCAAGGTTAGGCCTTAATTTTGTTCTTATTACAGAAACACTACTACATGCTTCTTGACAGATCTGTTTATTAATTTTAAGAACATTTATTAGTATCTGTTTACATTTTCCAGAAAGCTTGCATCCATTGCAGGGAGCTGGTGCATGTATACAACCCATCTCCACTCCTTTTCTCTCTTCCATTTTCCTCTCTCTCCTTCTTCATCTCTTAGTTCACTTCCTGTCTATGAAACAAACTTGCTCCTTGCCCTGGTGAAACCTGCTCACTGGTGGCAGGCATCACTCAAGGCAATTAAAAATAATTGTTGGAGGAGAGAAAATCCTTAAATATTTTACTATTTAGGAAGCTGGATTCACACCCAAGGTGTCCGCAGCTGCTTCCAGGAATGAGCTCAGGAAGCGGCATCAGCTCATTGCAGGAGTGGTGCCGTCGGCCCAGAATGCTTTGTTTCTCTCTGTGTCTCCTCAGCCTCCACTTACCCTTCAACCCCAGGTACAGCCTCTCCAGTTAAAATAATCAATCCCTCCTTGGGGCACTCTGCTTACTTGGTGCTGTCTCTTTGTTTCCCACCTGCCCCAGCCTAACATCACTGGCTTATTTGCTTACTTCTCTACATTGATAGGTAAATGCTGCTCAGGATGTAGTCCTTTTTGACAGTACAGTGCTCACTGTGCTGAAGAAACTCTGAAGCCAAAGAACTACTTTGGGAAGACTCCCTTACTGCTAGATTGTAGGTTTAGCCAGTGAGACGCTTTTATGAGATTTGGATAGAGGAGGTGTGGAAGACTGTACATGGCAAAGCTGTGCAGATACTGGCTTGCACTCTGTCATCTCCACCTTGTCTAGAGGCAGCTGCTGTGATGGTTTCCTGATCCCTGAATCACAGGGAAGACTGCGTACACTTGACTAGAATTTCCCTGGTATTTACCTGAATTTCTACCTCCCTCACTGAGCCAGAAAGCGTTGCTACTTTATAAAGCCAGATGTGTGGTCTTGTTCAGATGTCCTTTCAAAAATTCCTCCAGAGAGCCTGGACCTCCTTAGCCTGTCCCACAGTTTTGTAAGCATCTAATCTCCTGTGTCAAATATTTTCTGCTTAAAATAGCTACAGTGTTATTGACATCCTATACTTGGTCCCTGACTAACACTGTGAGCTGAAAAGTTTTGTTAAGGGCAGGGTTTATTTCATATTCTTTTATCTTTGTTTCCCCTGAGCCTACAACAGTGTTTGTTACATACTAAAAGTCACTAATGCATGCTAGGACAATAAGCATTTTATTAGTCTAATTTTCCCTTCAATGCTCTCTATTAACTCATTTAATTCTTTTAACAGCTCTGTGATGTCAAGATGGCTAGTGTTATTTTACAGATGCAAAAGAGGCTCAGAAAGTTTTAGCAAATTGCTCCAAGCATCTGATACAGAAGCTGGCAGTTATTATCTGATCCCGGTGTGCAGGTTTCAAAATCCTTGCTCTTTCAATTATGTTATTGCCTCTGTGTATGATAAAGGGATCAGAAGAAAAAAAAAAAACTGAGAAGAAATGTTCCCAGTTGTCGCACTGAGTCACCAAAGACATCATTACTGTGCTGTGACTTTTGAGAAGTCGAGGGGTCATTTTCTTGAAACGCCAGTTTCCTAGTGTGCAAAAGGCGCAGCAGCGCGCGTCCCCCAGTCTTCTTCATTAGCTTGCCCTGGGCCTGCGCATGCGCACTCACAGTACAGTCACTGGCAAGTTCACAGCGAAGCCAAGATGCTGTCGAAGCCCTCCTACCAGGGGCTGCCTTCCCGAGAACTAAAGGAATTCAAGGTCTTTCAGGGTCTCTCAGTTGCCATTGGAAGATAATTGACTTGTGACCAACACGAAGAATTCCTGAGACGCTGACCTGGAGGGTCCCGAGTGGCATTCTAGACGAAGGAGAACTCGGAGGAATTTGTACTGCTTTCCACTCCCATTATGGTAATTGTCACATAAGCGGACTGCACATATTTGTCTGTTTTCACTTCAGAGCTGCCACTAGAATGGTGCATCAGCATTTCAATGCCCTCTCATTGTACATTCTGTAAATGAAAGCTGCATGGTGCAGCATGGCTGGGAGTAGAAGAGTTTACATTTCATTATAGCCACAGCGACTACACCTCAGCTAAGTTCTCACCCTCCTACGGTCCCAAGACTCCTCAGTTATATGCTAAATGCTTGCTTCTTATAAGAAAGCGTGCACCAAAGTCCGATACGGCAAACAAAGAAAACAGAACCCAGAGAAACTGGATGTAGAGCTTTCCCTGGATCCCTGTATCTTTGGATTATAATGACTAAAGGATTGCATTTTTTTTTTTCATTCTATAGCAAGCTCCAGCAAATAATGGCTAATGCACAAATGCGGCCCATCACCTGTTTTTATAAAGCTTTATTGAAACACTATCAAACACATATTCATTTGCACATCATTTATTACCATTTTGGGGCTACAACAACAGAGCTCGACGTGACAACAGACTGGACAAACCACGAAGCTCACAAAGCTCCAAGTATTTACTATCTGATGCTTTGAAGCTCGCTGCTAACTGTGCCTGAGCAATTCTATATGATGCACTTTTCTAGACTCACTGAGCTTCAGCCGCGCTGTCAAGAAGGCTGAGAGGTCTCCAAACAAGATGTAAATGCTAAGGCTCGGTGCATGGCTCCACACAGGCAGGCCTCGACCCTTGTAACACCTCCCGGAAGAAAGCCCGCTTGCGCTCTCTTTGCTTCTCTTGCCCCATTCTGTCCCTGCCCTCACTGTGGCTTTCCCTCCATGGAGCTCTGTTTTCTTGTTTTCCTTTATTTTTAAAATTCCCTTGCTGATTTCAAAATTCAGCACCTTGTTAGTTCTTTTTCACCATAAAAGACTTTTCCCCTCTAGTTAATACCTCTGAATAACTGCAATCTGATCAGCATGACAACCAGTTTCTTTTTTAAATTTCCCCGTTATCTCATGCTCAATGTGCCCAGAAGGCAGCTGGTCCTCTGTCCTCTCCCCGTGTTCTGCAGACTCTTCTCACGCTCAGGAAAGGGGCCGGCAGCCTCTTCTGTCTCACTTGCCTTAGAAATGTGTTTGCACCATGCTATTAATTCTAACAACCAGTTAGAGGTCTCTCCCTTTGTCCCACGTTCTCTTCATTTTCAGCAACTGCTACTTTCATGATGTTCTATGGTTGCCTAGAATTGCTGCCTGCTTATATGCTCCTTCCTCAGCCATAATCACCCTGAGCCCACAGAGATGACTGACACTGTGGTGCCAGCTCCCCCTTCCTGCTTGTTTCCTGCTACCCTCTGAGCATATCCGAGATCTTCAGACAGCCTCTGTCAGCCATCACTGTGCATGCCACCTCCTCACCTCCCCTCCTCACTCCTTATGCCCTCCAGTGCCCAGATCACATCTCAGCTCATGAATATGTACACAGCCACGTATATCCCCGCTCTCATACTTTAAGCTCTTCCAGCAATTACAACACTTAATTACACTATATCATATTAATTATATATTGTTTTAGGGTAATTTGTCTTGTCTCCTTGTTAAATATGTACATCACTCCTATTCCTCAACTCCTACCATCCTCACATCCAACTGCAGCTTCTAGTAAACCATTTCTATCAAACTGCCCTGTAGAACATGCCCTATTCATTTTTATGTTTTTGTTTAATGGCATTTTAGTAATGGTTTCATCTAAAGTGTACAATCGAGGAAGCTGAGATTCAGACGGAATAAATAATGTATCTAAGTAAGAATTCCAGCACGAATCAGAGCTGGGTTTAAAGACTGGCCTTAACTTTAAAACTCCTGCTCCTCCCAGACTAGACCTTAGAGGATGTACAGAACAGGCAAGAGGGGCTGCATCCCCTTAGTTTAAAGGAAATAAGCATGTTCCCATAGTTATACTAAGAAGCCTTATACTTTCTAAGAAGACTAAGCCACATGGAGGGGGGACCACCCTGGAACAGACTTAGAACTGGAATCTCTGTGATACTAGGAAATGAACCTTGAGATTGGAGTTTTCTCTTCCAGCAAGAGCCATTGGTATGTAATCATTAATGGAGGCTTTGAAGAGATTCCCTACTGCTCTCATGTCTACTGTGGGAAATTAGGAAGACATCTCCTCGATCATAAACAACCACACACTTAAACTAGAGATCTAGGTGGAATATAAAGCAATTTATGCTCCTGTATTGACTTCTTCCCTCAAAGCACTGATGGCATACAGGTGTGAGAGCAGCGAGGAGGAAAATTAGATAATCTGATGGCAATTTGCTAATTTGCACATGGAGAGAAGGCGCTCTGGCTTTTCTTCCCTCCTATTTCCTGCCTTGGCCAAGTCAGAACAGTGGGTCCCACAGTTGAGGTGACAGGGTTGGAGCGCCTTCAGGATGCAAGTGCCCTCCCCAGCCTTTCCTGCAGTGCCTTGGCTGGCAACCTCGAAATGCCAAGACTGAGCAAGGAGGACTCGGACACTGACGAGCAATTCTCTTTTTCCGTGGCAAGCCTGTTGCCCGAGCGCCCATGGGCCAGTGGGCAGGGCATGCAGTGAGTGGCTGCAGAGAGTAAAATGGTTCCTGCAGGCCAAGGCGCCGGCTCGGCAGAGGGGCCAAGCTGCACGGGTAGGGTCATGCGCCACTGGAGCAGCAGCTCCTGCGACCTCTGGGCCTCACTTCCGGCCCCTTCCCTAAGGCTATGGCAGCCCCCTTTCTTTCTGTGAGTGTTTTGGAAACAACAAATACTCAAATTTATTGCAGATTTCACTTTGGAAGGTAATTTATTAACGACCTGGCTTCCAAGAGTAGCTTAGTGTGTATGTGTGTGCTTACACTTTTATGTACAGATGTGTGTATGTGTGTATAAACCACAGCGTGGAAGTGTCTGTGTACTGGGAGAAAGAGAGACAAAGGAAGGAGAGACGAGAGCCCATGTTGAGTAGCTTTTAAGTTTTATTTGAAACAGATAAAAGGTAGATTCTTGAAGTGATTTTTCTAATTTTGCTGAAGTGGTAAAGCACCATTTGAAGTATATTCATATATCTATATTCCAGATTCCATGATCCTCATTAACTTACTAGGAAAAGTAAATACAGGCTGGGCATTTTCCGCCTATTTTTTCCTTTATTTACTAACCTATTTAAATTCATAAATTTTATATAACAAAGTGAAGCTTAAATATCATGCATTACTTAGGATGTGACTATTATCAGTGGAAATCTGAAGACATAAAATACAGCTATTTTCTTTTCTACTTTTATCAGGAAATACAGATTTATAGGAACCCACATAATAACAGATAAGAAGGTTGTGTGCATAGCAAAACTAGGAAACAGCTACTGGCGGAACCCACTGATTTTGTGCGCGTGCGCCTCCTGCGCCGCTGGCCCCACTGGTGGCCGCAGTCACTCTGCAGCCGGCAGGGCTCCTCCACGGCCATGTTCATCCCCCACTCCCCACCCCTAACTCCTGCAGCCATTCTTTTTTTTTTTTCCCTCCACCTACCGAATTCTTTTATTCCAAGAATGTTATACACAGAATAAGACAGAATTTAACTTTCCAAACTGGAGTTTTTTTCCTGTTCACCATGATCCCCGCGGCATGTAGTCAACGTGGCATCTAGTCAACACGGTGTTACGTATCAATAGTTCCTTTTTATTCCCAAGCAGCACGGAATGGTTGGATATACTGAAATTTTCTGAAACCTTGTATCTCTTGAAGGATATGTGGATCGTTTCCAATCTTCAGCTGTTACAAAGAAAGCTGCATGAAACAGTATGCAGTTTTCCTTTTCATGAATACACATTTTTATTTCTCTGAGATAAATTTCTGATAGCTTTCTTTTTAAAAGAAATTTTAAAAACCTGTTTTATTTCTGATTTATCCAATACATAGTGATAAAACTCAATTAATTTAATGTATATTTTAACCCAGTGCCCTGCTTCTCACACTAAATAGGATAACTGTGTTACCTAGTATCTCTGAAAGATTCCTCTCCTGTTTTTGGACCCGAAGCTTTAGAAGGAAGACGGGCTTAGTGTCTCCTTACAGAGATAGCCTCTCATGCAAGCACTGCCATATGCTTTTCTTGTGATGCTGCTAACTTTTCACCTGTTTTTGTAGTCCTTTTTAGAAAACAACAAAAACAATAACAAGATCCCAAAAGAACACAAAGTCCTGTAAGTTTTAAAGCTCTGGCACCCAGGAAAAAGAAAAATCTACCCATCCCTTTAGCATATCAGTTGATGTAAATCTGCTTGCTCCTTGCAGTTTTAGGTTACTTCCATCCTTTGCATTAATGGCGTCTCTTGGAACTCCTACATTCTCAGTATGAATTTTTCCCACAAGGAGGGACTGAGAAAGAAGTTGAGACATCTAAGGGGTGAAGGGTTTCTCTTAGTCAAAGAGAGCCAGGCTTGTGTCATGAGAAAGCCCCTAGGAGGTGGTGGTGACAGCGCACAGACTAGCTGCTCAGAAGCGGGTCCTAGATCTTCGGGGATTTTAAAATAGTCCTTTCCCAGTGAACTTGGTGGGCTCTTACCAGCCTCTGAAGGTTAAGGAAAGCCCTTCAGGAGCCTCCCATGTGGGATGGTGTAGGAAAGCAAACCTGAACTCCCAGCTGTGGAGAAGGGCGGAGGAAGGGACAGACACAGTTGGTCAAATGCGAGCATCTGCCATACTCAGTCAAAACACCCAGCAACGTCTGTGGAGAGGGGTCACCACCATGCTTCTTCCTGTGAGCTGCAGTTCCGGTGGCAGAATTAACAAGTCCAGCTGCTGAGCCACTGCATCACCATCTTTTGGGTGCAAGTTATCCCTGAAATGCTGGGGAGGGCTCGTGAAGCTTCTAAACTAAATGAATAGTACTGACACTGCCAGGGTATTTTCCTGCCTAGTGGCATTTTCAAAAAAGTCTAAATTTTAGAACAAGCAGACAAAATGCTACAGGAAAGGTTCTAGGACACTCAAACGCAGCAGATGCTCTGTGTCAAAGGTGGGGTGGAAGGCAAGGTTTGAAGAGAGGCAGGGTGAGCAGTCTGCCCTCCTGGCCATATCAACATATGTGAAGTGGTATTTATGGAAGATTTATCTAAAACACAGGAAACAGCGAGTGATGCTAAGAATGTGGAGCAGATACGCTCCCATGTGCTCCTGGGAAGAATGCTATTGGTACAGTCCTTGGAGAAATGTGTGGAAAACATAAACCGTGCTGAACTGTGTCTTTTCCCAAAATTCAGGTTAATAGACTAACCTAGGATCTTTGACTGTGAATGTATTTAGAGTTGTGGTTAAAGGGGCAATTCAACTGATATGAAGTAGTTAGAGTGGGCATGAAGGCATGGCTAGAATCATTATAAAAGAGGGAACTTCGATCACATACATGTATAGGAAAGACTATATAAAGACAAAAGGAAGAGACAGCTTTCTACAGGTCCAAGAGAGATATCTCAGGAAAAATATGTCCAACAAACACCTCAACCTCAGACATACAGCTTCCAGATCTCAGAGAAAATAAGTTTCTCATGTTTAAGAGACACAGTCTATGGCTGTTACGGCAGCTCTAGCAAACCAATACAATGTACCAATACAATAACCCGTCAATTCTACTTCTGGCATGACCACCAAAGATGCAGAGGTATGTTCAGCCAAAGACATACCCAGTTATGCTCAAAACACCAGTTTTAACACAGTAGTGTTGAAGTTGACATTGAATATCCATAAACTATAGAATATGTAAGTTAATTGTAGTATATTCACATATGCAACAGTTCAGAGGAATAAATGCTATAAAATAACACAAATGAATCTTGTAATAAAAGTGCTGAATGAAAGAGGCAGATGCCAGAAGTTCATAATGGATGATTTGCTTCATTAAGTATTCAAACTGATGAGCTTATTCTTTATTTAAACGTATTTGGTTGTTGCAGGATCTCACTACACAGCTCAGACTCGTGGTGATCCTCCCGTTTTCAGCCTCCCCAGCACCACCATGCCTGGACTCCGCCTGGCTCAGCCTGTTCTGGAGGTGGGGCTGGTACAGTATGCGGTGCCAGGGATCCAACTGCAGACCTTGTGCTTGCCTAATTTTGCCTAAGCAGGGGCTTTAGTCTGCTGAGCTATCTTGCCAGCCAGATGAACTTATTCTTTACTATTAGAATGCAGCAACATATTTACCTTTGGGGGGATAAGGTGACTAGAAAACAGGAAGAGGGATTCCTGGGGTTCTGGGAACGTTGTAGTTTTGTTCTTTGGATGAGTTCTGTGTGTCAGAAGTCAGTGAGTGGTACAATTAATGTAACTGCATAGAAAGTGCTATGTTTCAAAGAAAAAGTTTCAGAGGGTTTTCTAAAACAGAAGCTGGATAGGATTTCTGTACCCCTTCAATTGCCTGTTTTTTCCTTGAGATAGAGAAAAAGAAGGCATTGTTCCTGCTCCAAGTCTTCTGAGAGGAGGTCAGGGAATACTCAGGCAAGGTGACCCATCCCTGAGAGTCTGAGGGTAAGAGGAAAAATATGAAGAGCTACAGCCGAGCTTGACCTCCACTCTAGTGGCAGACTCAATGACCCCCTCTGAGCTCTGAGGCTTGGGACAGTCTACTCTCAGGTTTGTCACATGGATGTGTGCTGGGGACCATTTCCAGGCCCTCCATGAGTGAGCTGGTGTGGAGACTCGAAAGTCCTTACAGTATTTCTCAAGCCCAAAGCTAGATCTACTGCTGGAATACTGTGTGTGAGTCAGAGAAACTATAAACCTGGAGGACACAGGTTCATCTGCCACCAGTAGGCCACCTCCAGCAATGGAGGCCACTGGGAGAGATCTGAAGAAGCCATTCAAACTTAGGACCAGCCGGTGATAGTTTTGGTTTAGTTAAAACTTTGTGCCTCATTTGCTCATGTTCCCTGGCCCAATCAAGGAAAGGCTAGAAACCGAGTTAGCAAAGGAAAGTTTGGTGTTGCCGCGTTTTAAAATATGTTCCTTAAGGAGAAAAACCACTAAAATTTTAATTTATAACTCAGCCATCACACATCTGGTGGAGGCTGTTGCCCAGGGAAAGTCAGCGAAAACATCAGAACAATATATAAACTCATAGAATACTCATAAAACTTAAACTTAGAATTTTATTCCTGTCAAGTACTACACATGACCAGGAAATGGAGCCAGTTCCAGCCCATTTCTCCAGTGTGGAAACCACAGGGGCCTATGTTCAACAGGAATAGTGGGGAGACAGAAGGTGAAATTCTGGGGAACCTGGAAAGACCAGGGACAGAGTGAAGCCAATAATAAAGCACGGCTCTGGAGAACAGAGGCTTGGCAGTCGGGGCAATGAGTTCTACTTTGATATGCTGCCTTTGTGGTGTCCCAGCCTATGAACATGACAATTTCTTTGGATATCTGGGGCTAGCTCAGTTGGCATTCATGGGCGTCCAGGGGTGCAGGTGATGCAGGTTCCCAAGAAGAAACCTGGAATACTATTTTTAAAGAGTGAAAAACCTAAAGCAAAATGCAAAACAAGTAAAGGACAGCATGGAGCATGACATAGTGCCTTTAGCTGTTACAAAACTCTAGAAATGTCAGAGAAATCAAATGACCTTAGTGACATCTTGTGAAAGTGGATCTACTGACATCTTGTGAAAGGAGTTTAGAGTGAATAGCTAAAAGCAGTGGAACAAATAGAACCATACAGACAATCCATATGAAAATTGGATATCCATATGAAATCCACATCAGATATCTAGTTCTGACATCTGATACCATAGGAAGGAGTGAAAAACCTTGGACCTGCACAGGATTCAAGGGAGGGGTCCTAACTTCGTGTGTGCCAAGACTTGCTTTGCTGTCTGGAGATGTCAACAGATCCACGTTCAGTGCTAGGGACATAGCTCAGTAGAATAAGTGCCTGCCTGGCAAGTGAAGGGTCCCGAATTCAATCCCTGGCACCACACACACACACACACACACACACACACACACACACACACACAGAATGTTTTTGTTTACTTCTTTATTTTTGTGGTACTGGGGATCGAACTTGGAACCTTGTGCTTGTCAAGCAGGCACTTATGCTGCAGAGCTACCTCCCTAGCCCAAGATAATGTTTTTAAATACATAAAGGAACATGTAAGCAATTGTGAAATAAATGAGATATTACTGAAAAATAGACATCTAAGCAGTTAAAAATTGTGATAGTACTATGTCAAATGTTTATTAATGCATTGAATAGGATTTATTGGGATGAATAGTAACTATTACCATCTGAAAACAGTGATAAATACAAATGATATTTCAAGATACCTTCAGGAGGGTCAGGGATGTAGCTCAGTGGTGCAGTGCCTGCCTAGCAAGTGCAAGGCCCAGAGTTCGATTCCCGGTACCAGAAAAGAAAATAATTAAAAAAAAAAAGTCCCTTTGGAAAGATATCTTCAGCAATCTTATATGATAAAATTCTAGAGACAAGGCCATGCAGCTTATTGAGGTTTTGTATTTACATAATAGAAAAATAATGTAACATTTTGAACTTGATTACGATAAAGATATATACATATGTGTATATATGAATGTTTTGATCCAAATTTACTAGTTCCATAGGACTCACCCCTTGTGATCTACCCTATAGATCCCTTATGGAAGGAGGGATCCAGTGATCTCCAATAAGGTACCTCTTCCCAAGGGAAGAGATGCCTTCCTTCCTATGAAGAGAAGGGAAGCCTTCAGTCTTGCTCAAGCAGTGGGACAACACCATGCAGTGGGGTAGAGTACAGCTGAAGCTAGACCCTCTGAGTCTAAACGGCCCTCCTATTTACTCCCTGGTGGAGGCTGGTTATTTAGTTCAGTAGCTTCATTATACTTCTATTTCCTGGAGAATGAGAAAGATAACAGTAATCCATCTCATAGGTGCTTGGAAAGTTAATGAAAACACGTCAGCTATTTTTGTTTAAACCACATCTACTCTTTCAGTATCTCCAGCCATCAGGGATGCCTTCAGGCCCTGAGGCTCAGCATTCTTCTTCCCCCAAATCACTGTGTTCACCATGTTTTTCTGGAAGACTCCCCAGTGGCTTCTTCTCACCACCTGGGACACAGCTTAAATTCATCTCTCCTCAGAAATACTTTCCTAGAAGCTTCCCTGAACTAGGCCTCACCATCCCCCATCGCAGTCTCTCATCTTTTTGTTAGCTGTTGCTGCCTGCAGTGCACTCCACAATGGCCAGAGCTTTATCTGTCCTGGTCCTCTACCTAGGCCTGTGTCTGCCAAAGCCAGGTCGCTCTACACATTCAGTCCACGAGTCAGTGAACAGGGAGCGATGGAAAATGCAAGAGAGCTCCCTGGTTCCACTCATGCCTGAGGGCACTACATCCACTTTCCATGTGGTGTGGGATTTATTAGTCTGTTCTCAGTCCCATTCAGGAGCTGGTAGAAAGCCAGACACACTGCCTACATTAAAATGTTTACAAGGTAACATTCAGCGTTTCCTCCAGCACTGTTGCAGGCTGAAGTCCACGTACGTAGCACACATTCACAGGCAGCGTTTCTACCAAGCTTGTGTTTTGCTCCTGAAGTGATGGAAAACATGCCCTCCTACCATCCAGAAGCCCCTTCTTCTGCCTGTTCATGCTTAACTAGGTGATTTCATTCACATCCACTCGGCTGAGCCTTGGTGATGGCATCTTACAATGCTAACTTAAGTATATTTGCCGAGCAGAGACTGCTAGCTGGCCACCCAGGACCCTTCTTCTCTGCAAGGGCTAGCCTGCCATTCCTAACTTCCCTTGAGGGTAGCTGCTTCAAGTCCTGCCAAGAGAATGTGAGCATCTGTACCCTCTGCTTACTTGCTAAAGGGCCTTACCTTAGGCTGCATCCTGAAATGACTGAATGGAACCTGCAGCCTTCAGCTCGGGACGGGAAATAAGTGGCAAAGTACTATGCCACTAACTTTTTGTTGCACAACTGTAACAATAGCTAGTGTTTCCATGAGCAATCCATATGCACTGACTGTAGAGTTGGGAGAAATAGTAGATGGAATGATGTATGGGAAACAGCCTCGGGAGGGAACAACACCTATAAAAAATTTGTCACAACTGATTTAATGCAGAGGAAACAAATATGTAGTAGAATGTCTGACATACGGGCCATATTTAATATTTATTTATTGATGAATAAATGAACATCTTGCTGAAAATAGCTATGGATTAAAAAAATTCTATACAACCCAGCAGTCAAGGAGTATCTTTGACGCCTTTGGATTAATGCTTGTGAAAAACAAAACAAAACAACAACAATAATAAAACTCCCAAATAGTAGTAACAACAATGAAAACAAACAAAACTTCCTGGATATATGCTTCCTGCAAGGTCATTTTTTTCTAAACCTTTTCCATCAAAAATAAATTATAAAGTACTACAGGTGATTTTAAATAATAACAAAAGGAAATTACGCCCTTAGTCCTATCACCAAAGCTCCACTCTTTCCTTTTTGCCCACTGCTTTCTTTTATTCACATACGTATCTGCTTTTAACAGTTGTAAATCTCTTCCTTCTTCTCCTTGTTTTTTAAATACCTTTTAATTTGTAGTAAGGACAGCCCACCCCTGGTAATTCTCCAGAAGTGATTTCAACAAAGAAGCACCTAATATTTCTCAATAGTTCCAATTTAATTTTGCCAAGGAGTTCCATTCCTATTAAAACGCATACTGTGGAGAGGTGATTTTCATAAGAAAATACACAGGGGTGTTAATTCTCACTACAATTAGGGTGATCAAGATGACAAATGTCACAATTTCCTGTTTTCTATTTAATGGCTGTCTCGTGGGTCTTACAAAGATTATGCGCAGGGCAAATGAGTACACAGAGACCATATTCAGTGGCCACGATGAATTAAATGATTAATTCAACAAATATTTATTGGATACTCATTATGCCTGAAGGAGAACGTGGAGCTGAAGGGAGAAGGCACCATCTCAGACCTTGAAAACCTTGAAAACGTTATGGAAGGTAGGGGTGCAAGGTAAGGTGCAGTAGCAGGGTGTGTGGCGTAGGGGTGAGGACAGGGAAGGCACATGGAGGTGAGACCTGGCATTTGGATCAGAGTCAGTCAGGCCAGGGGGTAGGAAGCAGTGCCAGGCTCCCTGACACATGACCCAGAGGCGAAGAAGCAAGCACATGGCATTGAGGGTGGCAGGTTCTTCTCCCTGAGTGCAGATGAGCAGCGTCCCTGGGAAGCAGGTGAAGGGGAATGGAGCTCAGGCAGAGCTCAGCGCTCCAGCAGAGCAGGGATGACGCGCACTGAGCAAGGCCCAGTGCGGCACCTGGCACAGAGCTGTGCAGGCTGCGCTGTGGGACGAGTTCGCCTGCACCCTGCTATGCAGGTGCACTGTTGTCGTGGCCCTGGGCTGGGCTTGCAAAGGAAGAGCACGCATGAGTGGGGGTGGGGAAGGCTCACCCTCAAGACTTGGGTCTATGCTTGGCAACTCAGGCGACAACTCTGTTTCTCAACCCAGGGCTACCCCCTTTATTCTCAGTGGCCCGTCTCACCACGGCTAAACAGCAGGAGCAAGGCAAATCTGAGACTTGCCCAAATCTAAATGTCCAATCTGGGAGCTGCCTTCTTACTCACATTCAATTTGCACAGTGTCAAGGATGTCACCAATGTAGCCCCCAAGGCATCTGGGAAAGGAGACGTGTGAGTGCCATCTTCAGATGCTCGTTTTAGCAACAGTGGGCTTGAGCAGGAGGGATGTGGAGGAGGGAGTAGGCGACAGGAGAGGCTGTGAAGGCCTCCTCATCATTTTGCGTGTGGCTTTATTCATAATACAGTTGTATATATTTAAGATGATGTCTTGATGCATGTATACAGTACATTGCATTATGCTTGCCACCAAAAGCTCATGACCATAGCCAACTTCGCAAAGTTGTTACACACGTGCATGTGTGTGTGGTGCCAACATTCCAGGATCTGGTCCCTGAAGAAGTGTCAAGTATCACCATCCATTTCTTTTCCTTCCACTCCCCGGTTCCCCTTTCCCTTGGAACAATTACTTCCCATTGCACAATATCTACTATACATTTCAAGTAGTATTTACACTTTTAGTTTCTCACACCAGAGAGACAATGTGGTATTTACACATATGTGTCCAATTTATTTCACTTAAAAGCTGAGTCTCAAGGAGCATCCAGTTAGCTAGAAAAGTCTCAAATTTATCCTTCAAGGCTCAGTAGTACTCCACTGTATAAAAAAAACACCTATATCTTTTTAATCTATTTATTGGTTGATTAGTATTTGTGTTGTTTCCAAGATTCAGCTATGACAAATTGTGCTGCTATAAACATGGGTGCATATTCTGCTGTGGTATGATGGTTTTAACTCATTCAGGAAGACACCAGGAAGGGATATAGCTTGGTTACACAGAGCCCCAACTGCTAGCTCTTTCATCACTCTTCACTTTCTGCATGGGCATGCTTCCAGGGTTCCCCAAGGGATACCAAAATCTGAAGATGCTCTAGTCCTCCGTATATATTGGTGTGGTATTTGCATGGAGTCTACTCACATCTTCCCACAGACTTTAAGTTGTCTCTAGATTGCTTATAACAACTCATATGATGTAAATGTCACAGTCCCGCCTCGGTGTTCAACTGCTTTGAGACTGTATTTGGTACTCCACACATTCTGAATAAAACCTCGGTACTTGGCCTTTGTTTGGTACTCATTGCCAAGCGAGAACTTGTTGCCACTGATTAGCTGGTGACTTGCTACCCTTTTAAGCCTAAGTAATCGGCACTCTCCATTTTTGGTACTTTGCTCATCTTCTGGAGCCAATGGACCATGGGTATGGAGGCAGCACCACATGCACCGCATTGTTCTACCACGTTATTTAAGAAATCACGACAAGATGACAAGCCACGTATTTTCTGTCCATAGCTGGTTGAATCCTGGGTATCGAAGGTGAGAATACGCAGCTCACTGCCTATAATACAGTGCTAGGAACTATAGCCACCGTGTTGTAAAGGAGGCTTCCAGGTCCTCCTATAGTTGAAAGTCTGCATTCTCCCACCAACACACACCCTTTCCTCATCTCTGGACCTCAGCTATCTTGTCCTTGACTCTATGCCTTGGGACTACTTTGAGTTGTACCTGAACATCAACGACGAAAAAGTGCCAGTAGGAAACGGATGGACTAACAGAACAGGTCTAGCCATAATTTGAAAGTAAAACCAGATTTGGCTTACAACAGCCCAGTGGGGAGGCTTAATTTGGAAACATTTTGCCACTGCTCCAGTGGGCACACTAAAAATGCATGGCACAGCTGGCTTGGGCTGGGGCTCCTGGATTCAGCTGCTGAAGAGTGATGTGAAATTAAAAAGAGAATGATGTGTGATCTTATTTAATCACACCTGATGCTTCAATTTCTCAACAATAGCACCCTGCTCTACCATGTCAAATTTGACACACATACACACACATGCATGCATGCACCCATGCATCCAGACACGCACACAGATGAATTATAGGTAGGGGATGCATTAACTCTCAGATACCTAGTAATCAGCACAGGGATCTAAAATACTAAGGACAAATGAGTTTGCTCTTAAGTTTTCAGGAACAACCAGCATCAAGTGGTCAAACTGAGGGGTAAACCCTGAAATAACACTTCCTTAAAGAGGTAAAAAAACTCAAGGTCCCTGGCTGGGGTGGGGCTTGTGGTAGAGATTATTTTAAAACCAAAAATATGTCCTCAGTTACACCCCCCTCTCACGGCAGTGGTTGAGCACATTTAGATTTTGAGAAAGATAACAGGTCCCAAGAAGAAAGACCATCTTGACCTACTTGGGAACCTATATTTGTGATGAATAAAAATTCACACATCTGTATCTAAAGTGACATTAAGTGGACATCACTACCCCTCCTCCCCCAGCTCTGATGCCTCCTCATTGTACTACAAGTGTAGAGGTTATTTTATGCCAATGTGGGGTCCATCCTGAAAATAAAGCAATTCTGGAGGCTCTGTGCATGTTCTCAAGAGCATTAGATACTTTATGGAAATGGGGAATAAAATGAAGTGCAAGTCACTCTCTGTAGAGGACAGCCAGGCGCCTCCTCTAATGTGGGGATGGTTACCGTGGCCAACTGTCCCATTCCTTTGGGTGAGGAGCTGCCTTCTACGTGAGTCAACTGGCAGCAGAAAATACATGCTGAGGTGTAAGTACTGTAACACAGACGGCTTTCCGTCACATTACGGTAGAAAAATCACAGATGAAATTAACTAGGGAATAGGTATTTTGCTGCTTTCGATGAAGTGACCTTGTAGCGGCTTGTCACACGCACACGAGTGGTCTCACTCAAACATACGGCCACTTCAGAGGTTTATTCAGACACTGATCCACTGAGGGGTTATGCAGGGAATGCAGAAATAGTCTGGCTGGAATTACAAAGTGATTAATTCTTTAGGTGCGTGGTTTTGATATTTTGTTTTCTGAAACAAATTCCTAAAAATAATTCTGCTGCCAGGAGCCAAGCAATTAATAGTGCGCCTAGCTCCTGCCTTGCTTCTGAAAACCCAAGGGAGGCCTTTTCTGTGGTGATTTATCAGTGTGTTGGGATCCTCAGCTCTCCTCCTCTAAACTTGGCGGCTGCTCCAGGGCAGAAAACATGACCTGTTCATCTTTGTCCTCCACTTCTAAGGCAGAGGTATGCAACAAACAGGTGTGAGGTTAAGCACCAGTTACCACGTGACATTTTAACGAAATGAATGCTCTAACATGAAAAGAACGACTAAAGGGGTCCCTCCTAGTCACTGCGTGAGGCTCTACAGTCGTTCTGCTCTGTGCTGCCTTTCCCTGGCTCCTGAAGATCTCTGGTAGACTTCAGTGTTCCCATCCCAGCCTGTCCTGCACCAGGATGCCAGGGCCGAGGCAACACTGACAGGCCACGCACCGCGGTTCTGCTCTGCTGTTCAGAGCACAGGCTCCAGCTGCAGAGCGCGAGTGCTAGGACGGCTTTTCAGTTTGTGAGTTCTATCTCTAATCTTGATTATGTAGATTGAGTGTGGCATCTTTTTACCCACTTAAACATTTTTATTGTTGATACCATATATATATATATATATATATATATATATATATATATATATATATACACACACACACATATAATCACATATATATATATATATATATATATATATATATATATATATATATAGTCAAGTCTATTATAAAGTAACAAATAATTAGTATAGGATGTGACCAAAATATATAATGAATGATAAAATTAAAAAAGTCATTAGAGGGAGAGACACACTGCCATTAACGCCCTTCGCGATACCCCCCTCACTGTGGACACTTGGCCCATCTTCTTTGCCACTTTCTGACGCAGTTCCGGAGGTCTTCGTTCCTGAGTGTCTTTATGAAGTGTGATAAAAAGTGTGACGAACTCTGCTGCCAAGCGCCACCTAAGGGAAGCAGCTCACACCATCGCAACGTGGTGTCCTCATCCCCCTTACTCACCAGATCTGGCTTTATGGCTCCTCCCCATGGTGAAAATGGTCATGAAATGGAAGCATTTTGGATCCCTGTCAGGGCACCAAGGCCGAGGCAACCGTGCTAAAGAAGCTTTCCAGAGCTGCTGTGGAGGTGGCAAGGAGGATGGGGTACGTGAGCTCCACGCAAGTGGGAATGCTTTTGAGGGGGACTCCCGGCAATAGGACTTTTACTGTATGAGTTAAAAACCCTAAATATTCACTGTATTTGTTCATACTTCACATGTACCAACAATTCCTGGTTATTGATTCAAGAAATGGCATATTCTGTTCTCTCTAATCTATCTTGAGTTTTATTTTTAAATTTATTTATTTGGTACAGGGTCTTACTATGCAGATCAGACTTGTAATGATCTTCCCATCTCAGCCTCCCCAGTATTGGGATTATAGATATGTAGCATCATGCCCAGTTTTGGTGGCTGGCATGGGGCCAGCATGACATACGGTACCAGGGGTTGAACCTAAGTCTTCAAGCTTGCCAGGCAGGTGTTTAGACTGCTGAGCTATCTCCCCAGCCCCGTCTTGAGTTTTCAAAGCAAGAAATATGACTGTGGCTTTCCTCCATTTTAACCCCCAAGAGCTTGTCACTGTTTTCAGGGTAAAGCCGCAATCCTGACCCTGGTTTCTAGCACTCCACAGGTGTGACAACCCCCATGTTGGGCCACTGTCTGTCTTCCTTGTTATGCCAACCTGCTATTCTATTCATCTTAACATGTATGCTCCAGTCTCTGGGCTCTTCTATAGATTGTACCCTCTATCATAGTGTTGTTTTCCTGCTTCTCTGTTTCACCTTTCTGTTGGTGATGTCTCAGATTATTGGACATTTCCTTAAAAATCTTTTCCATAACCCTATATTCCAGGATTTTCTTCCTAGACCATCATAAATGCCTTCTTTACAATGGCCATTTGGTAAATTTCCATGCACACCTTTCTCCACTGCTTGGGTTCCACTCTACATTTTAAGCATCATGTCAGTAGCAGAAAGGTATGTTTTGTTCATCGCTCTGTCCTCAGTACCTGTCCTAGCACACAGGAGGTGCTCAAATTCACTGAATGACTGAAATCAGCTAGAGTGACTATGGATACGAAGCGTCAGTGTGATTTCATGCACAGTGGGCAGACTTGGAATGGCACTGGAATTCAGCCTCCACCCTGGACATCGAGGACAAATCACTTCACCTCACCTGGTGGCCCTGTTCCCATGTGCAAGTGCGATGGCACCAACCCTGCCTCTCAGGATAACATGAAGAACTTGACAACAGTGTTTTTCCTGTTCATGGCCATACTAGTATAATAGCATCCTGTGTATAACTCTACTGATCCTTTTCATGATTCTGGGGAAAGGCCTCACACAAAAGCAAGCTCCACACTTTCCTTCTTGAGAAATCTAAAGAGAATAGGACCCAAGAAAAAGTCCTTCGTATGAAGCTGTGCTGCTAATAAAGGCATTTTGAAGCACCTAGAAACTTGCTTCAAATGCTAGGCTGATGGTCTCAACTCAAGGGAAGACATACAAGCCTTCTCTGGATTATGCTTGTTTGGTGAGAAATTAAAAGAAAACATTCACTAAATTAGAAAGATGCATCCCCTGAGTGGGTGGGAGGATCATGACATGCTGTGTAGCCCCATTCCCTACGGCAGACACGATCTTCCAGGGCCACAGTGGAGGGACAGTGGGGACAGTGATGGCTCTCTAGAGAGCAAATTTTTCTTTTATCTGTTTTAATTTTTAAATAATAAAATATCTTAAAAAGGAATCATCAAGATTATGGTGAACATCATAATGATTAAAACCTTAAGTGCATAATTATTTAAAATATCTATCAAATTAGTATTAGTATTAAAATCACATCAAGCCAAATACCTATGCATTGTCCACTGAGTTCCAAAGTTAAACGTAAGCAGTGCCTGTGGAGGCTGAAGCCCTCTCCCAGGTGCTGTTCCCACCCTCCACTCGTGATAGCCCCTGTGTTGAGCTTCTGTTCTTCATCCATCTGCTCTGAAGAAAAGTGCTTCTACCGCCTGTGTTTGCATCTTTGGCCTATGCAAGTTATAGCTGCATTTTGTATATCTAACAAATTTAAGTGATTGGATCATGCTAAATGTTTTCCATGGTATCTACTGTTCCACTCTGTCTTGACCATATTGACACCTGTGGCTAACCAGGGTTTTTTAATTCATTGTGCAAATATACCATGACTTGTTTCACAATAACTACAGATAGGACATATTTTCAGCTTTAGACTATTACTTATTATCTTTGTGGACTCACTTTGACACTAGAGTGGGGAAAGTATTCTTAATACTGAGGGCTGAGATGTGGAGCTACAAGAACTCATAGGCAGGAAGAAGAGTTGCTTTAAAACAACAACAACAACAAGAGCAGTAGCAGCAACACAGAGAGGTAGGGATACTTCTCTAACCCAGTTGTTACCATGTGGTCCTTTCTTAGAGAAACAGAACAAATGTTCTGCAACTAGACAGGTTACTCTTCCAATGCATAGGTTCTCTTCAGCTTACATAGGCAGGCATTTCATGGTAGACACTAGCTGCATTTCAATTGAGAGCAAAGAACAATAGGCATGATAAAGCTGATACAAGGTAGGGGGGCTGGTTCTTGATAGAAGAATCCTCAGACCCATAGAAAGGTGCTAAAATTCTACTGTGGGTCATGAACTTGGCTCCTCTCCATGATCCTCAGGCTGCTGAGTGGCAAAAATTATCACGTCAGCACATACTATGAGGTCTTAAGAGTGCCCAGGCATAAACAAAACATTTGAAAAAAGAGAATAGTATACTTTGGAAAAGATTTATCACAAGACAGACTCTAAGAGAGTAACTTTTTTGTATTGTGAAGGTAATTATGCAAGAATGCAACTGTTAGGGCAGATAGCTCAGTAGAATAAGCACTTGCCTGGCAAGGGTAAGGTTCTGAGTTCAATATTCAGTACCAAAAAAAAAAAAAGAAATGCAAATGTTCTGAAAGGCAGGTGATGAAACAATAGAATAAGGTACAAAAGGATCTTGTAAAAATAATCCAAGCAAGTGAATAATTCCATTGTAGATTTTAATTTTTTTTTTATGTATTTGGTATAGGGTCTCACTATGCAGCTTGGACTCCTAGTGATCCTCCTGTTTTCAACCTCCCCAGAGCTGGGATTACAATTGTGTGCCACCATGCCTGGTCTCAGTCGCCAGCTCAGTGCACCTGGGGGCAGGGCTAGCCCTGTACTTGGTGCCAGGGGCCAAACCCCAGTCCCTGCACTTGCCTAAGCAGATGCTTAGTCTGCTGGGCTATCTCACTGGCCCTTCCATTGTAGAATTTAAAATCACATGGAAAGATGTAAGGAGGAGAATCACTTGTGAATTAAGTGGTTCAAACTAGTGAAATGGGACAACATTCCCCAAGGATTGATGATCATCAGAAGGGAGTGGAGAACAGACACCAAAATCTACATTGCTAAGGCGAAATCTAGGGGATTCTGACTCAGTGGGTTTTAGGTGAGGCTGTGAAGTCTGTACTTACTAAAATTCCCTGAAGTAATTCTGAAAATCAATCCAGAAAATCAAGGACATTATAATACCCTTGTCCAAACAAGATAATCACCCACAGTCCAGAGGGAGAAAAATGGCAGGTGAAAAGATGAAAGGGGAAAATCCAAGAATATGGCCACAGAATGCACCCCACCTGCCTGATGGGAGCAAACGAGGAGCTCTCAGAAACCCCGCAATGCTGAAGCAATGTGAAAAATGTATGTTGAAGAAAATACGTTTTTTTCCTGAAGTGGAAAAAACAGCTTTGAAAGGTTTTACTACAGACTCAATAAAAACGGAGAAATATTTAGATCCAAGGAATATCAGGTATAGAACTAAACATTTCTCAGATCAACAGAACCCTTACAAAAGAAAAAAAATGCCACAGGAATGTGCTAGTGTGTTCAGGGAGCATAACTATTTTATGACTACTCATCTCTATTATCTGTCTAATATCATCGGTAACAAGTGAAGACAAAGAAAGAGAAGCTAGCACGGGGCTCTAAAATGTCAGAGTTCTCTCTTTTAACTGAGATTAACAAACAATGTGCAAGTTGAGGAACACAATATAGTTAGACAATGGTGCTTTTAAGAAGAATATAAATGATATTCTTGAAATAAGAGGTCAATTACAATGAGAAAGAACAGTCATGACCAACTGGGACAAATTTCTCATAGATTAAGAAACACTGAACAAGAGAGAAGTATTGTGTGTGGAACACAGAGAAAGGAAGGTGTGTTTGGGGGTGAGCCAGCGACAGAATCATTCTTGATATTAACAATTTGAGAAACATAGGCCTAAAACAATTAAATATTCATCCTCAGTTTTTAAAATCTTGAAGAGTGCCCAAGAAACTTAAACCAAGTAACAACCTTCCAAATTCTTGGGATGCAGTGGGGAGAGGGTGAGGAATTAAAACCCTCAGAATGTACAGTAAAACTCACCCCTCCAAATAAAAAGGGGACAAAAAGGGAGAAATACTAGAAAGTCCAATGGAAAATATGGCAATGAAAGAAATAATGGGTGACTCAAATTTCAAAAAGAAATTTAAACACTACCATTCAAGAAAGTCTAAAAGTTACACACCAAAATATTAACAGTTGTTTCTGCATAAGGAGCTACAGCAAGTTTTTAGGTGTGGCATAACCCAACTGAAAGAATCTTCCTGACAGTGATTATAAGTGTGGATGACCAGAGATAAAACACACACCTCAACTTTCTCTCCATTCATCTGAATGAACACCGACTGGGGAGCCACTCATTAAACTAGAAATGACCAGGAGGCTGCGCAGCCCAGACTGTCGCGTGCTGTGGTAAGTCACCTTGCTGAGCCGATTTGAGTCACTTCCCCAACAGGACGCACAGGTGTTGTTCATTTATGTGGGCACCACACTAATTACTCCTCACAGTTGTGTTCCACCCTGCTCCTCTCAGGATGACTACAGCAATGACAGGAAGGTGCTGCATAGCTGTGTCTGGGTGTGCAGAAGCACGAGACCCTGGTTCTCGGCCACAGGAGAGTGCTCCTCTGCATCGGGGTCAGCTGTGAGGGCTTCCAGACAGCACTCCAAAACCGCAGCACCGCACACTTCATTTATAGGCTTGGTCCTCATAATTGTCCCTGTTAGAGAAACCCAACCCCAACCATGCTGAGCAAGTCATTTCTTGCACTTTTCTGTCACCCTGGAATGCTTCACTTTGTTCAGGCTCGGTGGTGGGGTTCACAGCTTCCTGACCTCTGAATCTTCCCCACTGCAGGGGAAGTTAGGGGCCCCTTCTGATGCCTTTGGCATCATCTGTCTGTCTTCTTACTCATTTTATGTGTTGCTGTGACTGCTTAATAACCTATCTCCCTGAGGAAATGACTGTCTCAGCGCGGAGAACAGCGGGATACGGGGAGGCAGAAAATGTGTGGCATGTGCCTTGCAGCATTATTCAGTGCCTCAAAAATTATGGCAGGGAGGCTTCCCTGTGTGGCTTCGCTTCAGCGCCAGCCCTCCTTCTTCTTTGTTCACCTCTTCTTGGTGGGAAGGGCTAAGAGGCAGCATTTGCCCAGAGCATGTTTCTGCAGGTTTCTGAGTTTCTCAGAGCCTCTCTCCCTGGGCACTGTCGACAATTTTGAAAAGTATATTTTTCTAAGCACATTAGTGCCATATAACACCAGTGTGCCAAGATAGGTTGGCCAGAGCTCCATGGCAAGTTGGCTATTCTCTATGACTTCAACCTCAGTGCAGACCCTACCGTATCTTGAGCTGCTTCTCATCCACTTTAGACTCTCAGTCCACCCCCCTCTAAGAAGGAGATGTCATTTGCAAAAATATAAAGCAAAAAGACCATCACTTTTTCATACACTACAGGGTAAATTTTGGTGGGCTACTTTCTCAGCCTGGAAACACGTGGCATGAGCCTCAGCTGTCTGTGAGTGTGTCTTCTCTTGCAGATGTGGCATGTCAGGCCCAGCTGGCCCAGAGCTCACCCAGAGAGTGGCAGGATAGGTCCTGGAACCCAGCTCTGTCTTTTGGCCCAATTCAGGATTTTCCCTCTGAGTAAAGAATTAAACATCAGGAGAAGTTACCAAAGAAAGCTGGACAGTTCTTTTTCATGAAGGCTTAGAAAGAGGCACACTGTTATCTTTTATGGATAGTTACTCAAGATTGCACCCAAGTCGGGACCATAGACAACGCAATTATGGATAGTTACTCAAGATTGCACCCAAGTTGGGACCATGGATAACACAATCCTTCAAAGCTCCTCTTAGTTCTATGATTTTTAGGATGGTAGAATCATCTTTAGGAATTGAGGAAGAGAGAGCCTTATGCTTCAGGAATCTTCTCCATATCATTGTCCTTTGAAGTTTTCATCACTCCAGATTTGAAGACAAGATTATGCATCCAAGCAGGTCCCTAGTAATTGCTAGCTTGGGAGTGTAAACTCTGTCAGTCACCAGTGTTATAAGCTGACTTTGCCTGCAATGGATTACTTAGATCTCTGACCCACTGAGGTAATTTTTTTGTGAATTAGAAACAGCGTATTTGAAGCTGCTCAATAGTTTAACATTACAACCTTAAGCTCACATGTCTAGGAAATTCCTCCTGAGGTTGATGAGTTCTTTGTATAACTGCCACAGCAAACAGGACATGGTGTTTGTATAGATAAAAGGCTGATAACCTCAGAATGTGTTAAATTGTACTAATGTCATGTGCCTAAAACAATCTGCCCCTTGACAGCAGGAAGTAGCCAGAAAGACTTCGCTGCCCCTTTCCTATAATTCAAAGTCTGGTATGTTAAGGCATCCAGCTATGCCCCCCACCCCACCCCCTGCTCCACTTCTGATGTCCTGGGATGCGACAAACACAGCTGTGCTGCAACCCCGTCTGTCTGCACCTGACTGATTATGCATATAGCTTTGTTTCAGCTTGCTTCAAGGACTCCATGCTCTGTGCCCAAAACACACTGGCCCAGCCAGGGACACTTGATGACTCCCCTTCCCTATTTCTGCCTGCCCAGAATACCACAGCCCAGCTAAGGATACGTTATGACTCACCTTCCCCTTTCCTCCTCCAGCCCTGTGGTTTTTCGCTTTAAAACTGCATCTCCTCAACTCGGCGTGCATTCTTGTCTGATCCACAGGAGAGTGTTGCCGCTGAGCTCAGCTACATAAAGCACTCCAAATTCTCCTTTGGTTTTGATGTCTATTGCTTCATGGTGTGCCACAACCAGCCCTGCTTTTGCACATCACTGTCCCCATACATGTCCTGGGTCCCAAGGTACTGCTTGATTCCTATCCTGCAGAAGCAGGAGGCCAAGCATGTTAGCCTGACATGCCTTTTTCAATCTTATTTGACCTTCTATTTACCTCCAACTTTCACTTGCCTAAGGTGGTGACTATGTAAAGACCCAGCCATATGATTTCAGACTGAAATGCACTGACATCTCATGGGCAGACCCTCACTGGCAAGGAGGAAGGCACAACTGGTCCAGCATCAAGGGAAGGTCACGAAAAGTAAGTCAGGAAATCACCAGTACTCAAGGTGCACCTGTATAAAAATTTAAAGTTCTTCATTTCTAAAGTGGGTCTCTTAGCCAGATTTGGATATGGCACACAGTGCATGCCCCACTATGTTCACACCAACTGGCACTTCCATTTTTTTTTTTGCACCAGGGATTGAACTCAGGAACTTGCGCTTGCTTGGCAGGTGCTCATTCTACTGAGCTATCTCCCTGGTCCCTGGCACTTCCATTGATGGCTTCTGTAGTTGCCATTTAAATAATAACTTATTTTTATAATTTTATGTATTTGCTAAAGCAGTGAGCTTATATTGACTTTGGATTCTAATGCTGAATGACTAAAATGCTACCCTTTAAAAAAGAATATATCTCTTAAGAAAGATGACATTTTCTTTGCAAAATGATAAGGTATTGATAAGCTTTTAAACTATGAGCGCTGTGAGGAAGAAAGGTGTCTGGCTGCTTTTGTCATTGTTTCCACCTTTTGTTAATGAATTTCCACTTGGAGGAAGCCAAAGTTGATCGAGGGAAGGTAGTGAATTGACTGCTGTTAGCTGGAAGCCTCTTCCCCTGCAGAGCTCAGGCTCTCTGAGCTGGGGCGCAGCCCAACTACCTGGTGAGGGAACAGCAGAGAAGCGTCCTCCTCTGACTGTTCCTGACACCTACTGGTCCTACCACCCGACATAAACAAAAGACATCTTTCAAAACTCAAATGCATTTTAATCAACACCATAGAAGGTGATCACATCACTATATTTACACTAATGCTAGTATCACTGGAAGAATAAAAGCCACAAGGGTCTTGCTTCCCCTCTATCCATTACTGTCATTAATTACAAAGCAAGGAGGGGGGAAAATGTACAAGTTGACACTTTGCCAAACATACTTAGAAAGGAATAAAAGATAATTCCTGGGGCTAATTAAAATCCATGCCTTCCTCACATCTCTTTAAAATCAATTATTTTAGTTGCACATATTTATTGAGTACACTATGATAATTTGATACATGTGTAGCATGTGATGATCAAATCAGGCTAATGAATAATGCTGTCTACTTAAACATTTGAAAAGTTTTTAAATTAACACATAATAATTGTATATATTTATGAGGGACTGTATGATATTGCAATAGAGACATCCCATGCATACTGATCAGATCTGGATAATTAATGTTTCCATTTCCTTATCATTACTTTGAGTGCTTCTCCTCTGGTTCTTTATAAAATATATATGAGGCTGTTGTGAACTACAGCCCCTGCTCTGTGCTATGGAACACCAGAGCTTAGGACTGCTAGCTTGTTTGGTACCTACTTCCACTGTTCAGACTGACTTTCATTTTAAGTAACAGCTCACACCTCTTTTTCATAAGCTAAATGAGACTCTGGCGTCTGCCCTGGTGCCTGAGCCCTTCATCTCTGGCTGCAGCTTCAAGGAGTGGTGCTGATGGAGTGGATCCGGTGGTTCATGCAAGCACAGCTGATGGAATGATGCGTCACTAGCTTCGTTCTACTTTGTGATGGGTCCCCCAGGGCGATGCTGAGTAACTGTGCCTTGGTTCCCACAGTTGGGCGTCCTCTCTACGTTCTTCCCAAGCAGCCACTGGGCACAGCCAGGATGCCTCTATGGGGGCAGTGGTTTGCAGCCTATTCCGGGCTCCTCTAGGGCACGCTTTCACCTATCTTGTCATTTCATCTGTGTACAGGAGTAATCAGTGGTTTGACATAGATGAAATGGTGTTTCGGAATAAAAGAATGTGCTGCCTAGGAGCCAGGACCAGTATTTAATTTGCTGCCTGTGTTCAATAGACTGTGAGCTCCTCAAGGGCAGGGACCCATGCCTCATTTGTCTTTGTAACTGTGGTGACTAACACACATACCCTTGTTCATTCATTTATTCAACAAATATTTATTGAAAGCCAAGCACAGGCTTTAACACAGAATCAGACATTTTATTTGTTGCACAGGCTCAACTGCCGTGGAGGACGGAGACTTCTAATGTTACAAGACACACAGATACACACTCAGGATTAACACAGAAGCTGGCTGGCTTCCTCGCAGACTCACCCGTAGCAGTGATGGACAGGATCCACTTATACAGATAAGGAAAGCAATACCAGCACTGCCAAGCCTGGACCTTCTATCTCTCAAGGTGGTCCACTGAAGATAAAATATGGCAAGCAGCAATTTGCATGGCTCTCTTATCTCTCACAACCCACCTTCTTATGTATGGGTGGTCCTCCGTCTCCACAGGGCATGGGTTCTTGGATCAACTATGGCTCTCTAAGTAAGGACACTCACATTCTTCATATAAAATCATGGGGTATTGGCATGCAGCCTGCACACTCCAGCTCACATGTTTTAAATAATCTCCAGATTACTTATAATGCCTAATATAACATAAATATTATGCAAATTGTTATTGCATTGTCCTGTGTGGATAAAATTGAAGAGTTGGTACACATTCATTACAGGTGGAATTTTATTATGAATAGTCTCAATCAACATTTAGCTGAATTACAGATAAAGAATCTACACACACACACACACACACACACACACACACACAATTAAAGGAATAAATTATAGTAAAAGGCATGCTGCCATTAACCCTCCCCTAAATACTCTGCCTCTCCTTGACCACACTTATCCCATCTTTGTTGCACTTCCTGAAGCAGCTCAGAAGCTTTTTCATGAGTGTTCTTACGGTGAACACTGCCACAAGTTGCATCCACCTGAAAGGCCGGCTTGCATAAACATTACGGTGTATCCTCAACCACTCGACTCACTAGGTGGGGCACTGTGTGACTTCGGGTTCTTGTGGAACATGAAAATGACCATGAAAAGTAAATGTCCTGAACTAACTCAGCACACCAAGGTAGCCATGACAGCACAGCTGAAGATATCACGGCAGAGAACTCTGGAGCTGCTTCAGAAAGTGCCAAGAACAACGGGATGTGTGTGTGTCTGCAGTGGAGGCCATATATCTTATACTGTACTAAATTTATTATTTTTATTTTCAATTCTTTTTGGTAACAGGGATCAAAGTCAGGACCTTGCACTTGCCTGGCAGGCACTTATGTCACTGAGCTATCTCCTGGGCTGTACTAAATTTTAAAGATTTAAATATTCACAATAGTTTTTGATTATATTATACATGCATATATATGTGTGTGTGTCATGTATTTTTATTTTAAGATTTAATTTCCAAAAATTTATGGAATTCAAGGATCTTAAGACCATGGCTTAAAGATTATGTACACAAATTATTTGAGGAGTCAATAAAATGAGGGTCACAGTACAGGAAATTAGATGTATGTCTTTTGTTTGACATACTGATTCCAAATTTGATATCTTAGAACAATCCTTTCATTTTACACTTTTATACTTCAAGGCCTTAGATACTTGTGAAGGGCTTGGTAGGCTGGTTCATATGTATTGCAGACGCCCTCCTCTCATAGGGAAGGAGGGTGCATTTCTAGGATGGTGTCTTCATTCTTGTGTCTGGCACTAGGGTGTTCCTTCACATTTCTGCTCTTTCTGACAGTTGTCTCTTCCTCTAGGGTCGCTTTTTGTGGCCTGGCATTCTCAAAGCACGGTGGGCTCAGGTAGTCTAGTGTGCCAACAGGTAGGAACTGTACACTGCTAGCTTCTTAGGTTCTAGCCCCTGGGACTGTGTGGACATCAACTCTGCGCATTTTACTGATCAGAGAAGTTAGTAAGCCTTCTCTGGCTCAATGAGAGCGTGCCCTAGATTCCATTTCTCAGTAGGAGGGGTGTTACAGAGTCTACAAACATCCTTAATATCTTTCAACAGAGCAGCTTCTATATACTGGACTATTGTACTGTGGCCCTGTTTTAATCTGTTTGCTGTAACAAAATGTCATAAACTCAGTGACTTAAGAAACAGAAATTAATTTTTTATGTTCTGAAGACTAGAAGTCTAAAATCAGTTTCCAGGATTGCCGATTACCAACTTCTTTTGTATCTGGCAGAAAGAGAACAACAGGGGTCTCTGGGGCTCCTTTTATAGGACACTAATCCTATGTAGGAGTGGCTCCATCCTCAGGACGCCATGAAGAAGGGGTTCGTGTTTCAATGTACAACTATGAGAGGGCAGAACAAACTGTGCATAACAGACCCAATGTGAAAATATTTTGAACTTTTGAAATAACTGAAGGAGTTTATTTTTTAAAACGTTGAAACCTTCTGAATTTTTCATGTTGGCAAGTAGTCCAAGTTTTCTGAAGCCCTGTGTGTGTCAGACACACACTTTTACAGACAGTACCCATTTCCACCAGAATCTACCTTCTCATCCTAGCACCAAACTGATTCTTACAAAGGAATCTGAGGAAAATATCAATGTGTATTTTGGAAATATTTCCCCTAAGAATGAAGACCTAAAGACTGCTTCATTACCTTTAACAAGAGACCTTTTATTGAAAACATCCAGTAGTCAGTGAGGAATCTTTGTAACTATCATGACTCATAAGAACAAACTGGATGCCTCTTCTTCCGAAAATTTCCTTCTCATTTTTCCATGCTGGCCAAATCAGTTTGATGAGAAACACAGTGATTTTCACTTCTTGTCAAATCTGAGGAAGAACTAGAGATACAAGGTGATAATGGGTGTACCGTGTCGCAAAGGAAAGAAAAACCTAGGGAAGGCCAGAAACTAAGCACGAAGTCACTGACATAAAAAGTCTCAAATCTGTAGGAGTAGATTTTAAGCTTTGGTGTTGAAATCATCTCACTGAGAACTAAGGAATGTCCATTTTGAATGAATGCTGAAGGTGATTCTGAGGCAGGATGTCCGTGAACTACACTGCTGAGACCTAAGTATGAGGACAGTGCTACCACTTGGAAGAAGGTCCCCAGAGGGGCCTGTGTTAAAGGCTTGGCCACCAGCACAGTGTTCCTGTAGAAACTGGAACCTCTGGGAGGTGGGGCGCTGGGGAGTCCCCTAGGTCCCCGGGGGTGTGTCTCCACAGGCATTGTGTGCCACTGACCCACCCTCTTTCTCTGGTGCCTACCCTGTGATGCTCCCACTTACCTGACATGTATTCTAGCCAATGCCATTAGCTGTCCTCTTAGGAAGACAAGCCCTGAGCTGCCCATCTTGGATAGGACTTTCCACACTGGGAACCGAGTAAACAATTTCTCTTTACAAATTAACTGCCTCTGGCATTTCATTATAGTGTTTAGAAAACCTTTTATGTCTTGATTTATTTGGTACAGGGTCTCCCTACTCAGCTTGGACTCACAGTGATCTTCCTGTCTCAGCCTCCTCAGCACTGGGATTATAGGAATGTGTCACACATACCCAGTTTTGGTGGCTGTAATGCTTGGGTTTTGGGCTAGCATGGCATGAGCAACCGGGAATTGAACCTGGGTTCTTGTGCTTGCCAGGCAGACACTTATACCACTGAGCTAATTCTCCAGTCCGTATTTCATTACAGCAATGAGCAATTGATTAATTTTACAAATAACCCTCAAGAGAGTACAGCACAGGTACAGTATGGATCAATCCTTTTTTGACTTGGTAATGGCATTGGTAACAGCAGAGTGAAGAGAAACAAGTTCATGGCGGGTTCTATTTTTCTGAATAGTGCAATGTGGGGATAGGGCTAAGAGTAGGAAATAAGGCTTCCACCCCTGATTTTGCATTAACTGACTAAGTGAAGTAAGCCACTTGTGCTCTGGGGCCTCAGTTTCCTCAGCTGTAAGGAAAGGAAGGCGGCCCTTGATTCCAACAACAGCAAGTACACTTCCCCATGCCCTATGTCTGTCAGGGACTTGCTCACCCAGGATACAGGTCTCCACCCCCGAGTTTTGACCTCACCATCTTCCCCTATGTGACCACTTCCTACTGGCTGAATGGGTTGAAACCTATTTTCTAAGATTAATGGAGGACCTGGGTGGCCTCTTTCTCCTCTTGCCTATTAGGTTACTTTATGGTTTGGAGGGAAAAATCATGTGAAAAGAATCATGAAATCATGAAAGGCAGTTCTGGAGGGAAGGGAATGGTTCTGATGGCAGGAGACACTGAGAAGTGGCAACAGGCCATCTGAAAAGGTGTAGGAGGCAAACAGCCAGCAAGCCAGTCCTGGGCCTGCCCTGGTTATGGTGATGGAGGTCTTTGTGTAGCTGTCTTTAGTGAATTCCAATAGCCGCACCCCAGGTCAGTCAGAGGAGGGGCAGGGCTGGATTTACGAGTGACATTGTGGGCTTGTGTACACATGAACTTGAAAGGGAATGCCTCCATAGTCTTGGCTAGTCTCGGCTCAGAGAGGTACCAGAACAGCAGAGTGGCAAGATTGCTGTGAGTTTCCTTATGTACCACTGACCTCCTGAGCTGAGTGGAAGTGGACTCTACAGAAGAGGAAATACAAGCAGATGAGGCCAGACTGGGCCAGAACCTTCAAGGATTTGATTTACCAAAGGGCCTTTGACATAAGGGGCAAAGGTGCAGAGTCCACAGTGGGTTCACTTAGCCTCTTTAGGCTTCCAACCCATGGAGAAGAATAAGAACATCTTGGCAGGGGTGTCATGAAGGTTGAGGCTGTTTATGTCCATGGCACCTGGCATGTGCCCCGCATGCACACTGCAGTATGAGAACACTGCATGGAAATTCTTTCCTTCCTTTCAGCCTCTGCTCTGCATTTAGTAACTGCTAGCAAGTGAAGCAAGTGAGACACAGAAACCTTCGTGCCAAAAGCGGGTGTGGAAATCCACGTCCTGTGCAGAGAAAGCCCGGCAGGTCTTTACCTGCTTCACTGCCTTTCTGACTCACAAGGGCACCTTCCCGCAAGGCCTCCCACCTGCTCGGGCTGGCCTGAACCAACGGGGAAGTGTGACAGCACAACACTGGAGATGCAGCCCTTCAGGAAAAAACCCAGCACTGCTCTAAGGCCAAAAAAAATCCAAACTCTTAAGTCATAAGTTGGCTGAACAGGAACAATGACTAGCATTTACTTATGTGATTAGGATTAGCCATTTTATAAACATTATCTAAGTCAGTTCTTAGAACACCAGCAGAGGAAGATAGGACCTCTGAGCTTAGAGAAGAAAAAATAGACGCTAACATGGCTACAAAACTGCCTAGGTAGGACACAGACTAGATCTGTTTCTGAGTTCGTAATTGTCACTTGCTATGCTCATACAGCATTCTGGAAGTACACAACAATTGAAGAGGCCTTCTCTGCTCTCAGCGAGCTCAGAAATGAGAAGAATCAGCACTGAGATGGGATCAAGACCAGCGTGACCCTGTGTCGCTGCTCACTGAGGTAGTAAGCTCCTCGGGGGTGGACCTTTGATTTCGGTATCCCTATTTCTGGTGAAATCAGTGGCTCAGTCACTGTGCATTGGGTGGATAAGCAAATGAAATGGTAAATGCTAAGGTGCATGCGGGGGATGCAGCCCTTCAGGAAAAAACCCAGCACTGCTCTAAGGCCAAAAAAAAAAAAAAAAAAAAAAAAAAAAAATCAAAACTCGTGTCATAAGTTGGCTGAGCAGGAACAGAGACAGAGACAGAGAAAGTAGTGAGGACCCAAGTCCAGGAACGGCCCAGAATTACCCAGAAGACCAGCCAGACTGGGATCCAGAGAAGGTCGAAGGAGCCAGTGTGTAGAGGAAATGCATCTGTGAGGCTGGATGCAAAGGCAGCTTGGGGTACTGAGACAGTGAGAGGCATGACCTGCTTACAGAATCATCTACCCAGGGGTCAGCCCAGCAACAAGCCTACTACCTGGAAATAGGTCACCAAGGGCAATGAGAGCAAGGTCAAAGGAAAACGAGGTAGTCTGGTCTAGACATACAATGGCGAGGAACAACAAGGAGCAGGCCTGATCACAGGAAACAGTGCTCCACCAGGGCAGAGGATAAGCAAATATAACTTTTGGCAGCTGTGAAAAACACAACAAGGAGGACAAGTCAGCCACGAAGAATGTGGAGGAGGCGTAATACCAGGAAAGGAGCTGGGAGGAACACACGCTGGGGCCGTTCGCCCTTTCCATTTGGCTTTTCATGCACCAGAGCAGCCTATCTGCTCTCAGGAGACCCTTGAAGCAGCTGTTTGTGCTGCAAAATGAACTCAGGGAAGAATCATAGCTGCTGGGGGAGAAGTCACAGCCACAGCTGGGGGCCTCACAAAGGGGCATATTCGCTTCATAGGGTTTTTAAAAACCCTATCAAAGTAGATTATCATACATGCACACAAGTATTATGCATATATAACATTACATAAATAATCTAACCTGGGCTAAAGAGTGTAAACCTAAAAACAAGAGGGTGTGAGGGATGGCTGTACCTCAGGATCACTGGTTTCATTCTTACCCTTCCTACCCAATTCTAAAAGACAATGAAACTGTACCAGCCAGCTGTGGTCTCTCAGTATGTATGTCACCCGTGTGTCCTACCCAGGAAGAAAAACTGTTGGCAATGTCCTACAGAAGCCTGAAGAACCCCACCATTTTTCACCAAAAAGCCCAGAGTAAGTGTGGGGCCACATCTGCCTTTCCATGTGAGGCTGGACAACTATCTGGCCCACACTGAATGGTGGAGAACCCAGAAGGTCCACAAGGGGTTGAAAGGCATGGGGGCGGGGGGAAGAGACCTTGGGGAGGAACAGCTCTAGGAGTGGCAGTTCATGAGCAGGACTTAAAGCACTCGGCATACACTCATGGCTAAGATTTATTACAGGGGGGACAGACAACCAGCAAAGGAAAAAGGGACATAGGGCAGAGTCCAGGGGAGGCAGCGCTCAAGCCCCAAGCGTGCTTGCCAGTGGTGTGATAAAGGATGTGCTTCACTCCTTCAACAATGAATTTGACAACATGAAAGTGTCCTCGCGGAAGCTCACTGCACCCTGAACACCCAGGGTCAGTCATTTTACCTCCTCCACCTGGCACAGCCACCAATTCCAGACTCCCAGACAGAAAGTTGGTGTCCCTTGACACTGGAGTACAAATGATGGTCACACAGTGAGCGTTCTGGTGGGGAATGGCAGGAGCCTGCCTGAACCCTCTTATAGATACCAACAAGAGCCAACCTTGCAGTAAGGACCTTGCAAGAAAAACTCCCTCAGGCTCCGTGGTTGTGCAAAATGTGTCAAGTGTAGGGGAAAAGTGGGTGACCCTGGATATGGCGGCCACTGCTTAGGGGTCAATAAAGCACATTATTAAAGATCTGAGGAGGAAAACACAAAAGACTTTTTTTTGTTGTTGTTATTTTGAGACAGGGTCTCAATGTGCACTTTAGACTGACCTTGAATTCACCACATATTCCAAGATGGCTTCAGATTCACAGTGATCACGCTATATAAGTCTCTCAAGTGCTGGGGTTATAGGCATGTGCCACTATGCCTGGTGAAGATTTATGTGTTTAGCCAATATTTTTCCAACCTATTTGACTATGACCTTTTTTTTTTTCTTTCAAAAACAGAGTACTCATAACACCTTGTTGGATACGAGTATTCTATAGAAAACAATTTGGGAAATCCTGTATTCAACCTTCACTTCCTTGGCCTAAGCTTTCACCATGGAGTAAGTACATGGCGATAACATCCACTACTTCCAAAGTCCCACTGTGCGTTAGGAGCTTTTCACGTAACCACTCACTGGTTCACTTAAGGAGGCTGGTATTGCACCCTCTGGGACATGCAGGCAGCAGAGTACCTCTGCCTTCCTTAGGCTGCTTCAGTGTGTTTTGCATCTGCGTCAGTGATGCTGTGTGACAAGTTTCTAAAGCTTGGCTTGCCTTATGTGCTTTAATTATAAAACGCAAACAGTGCTGAGAACACAGTGGGTGCTACAACTGTGCTTTTTAATTTTTTGTAAGTAAATGAAGTCCTAGTACAAGTAATTGTGATCCTTTGCTCCACACCGTCACACATGGGAAGCCACAGACCTCATATTCTTGTGGCTTTAAGACTTGGGATGGGCCAGACAGATGAAGGGTAACTGAGGATGGCAACAGCTCCAGGTGCAGCTGGCTCCCAGCCTAAGGAAGTCCTGACATCTAAGGTCACTCAAAGCCAGGGGCCAACTCCAGGGAGTAAACACCTGACTGTCACAGGCCAGGAGGCACCATTAATTTCGTGGGAGTCTAGGACGGAGGCCAAGAGCAGAAATGATTAGCTTTCAACTGTAAATAGAGCAAGACTCTAAGCAGTCTTCAATTAAACCTGGCAATTTTATCCACCTACTTGAAGGGGCGCACCTCACAAGCAAATCCCTTCTGAATCAAGTCGCATATAGATCTATGTGTCTGAGAGAAGAACAAGGAAAAATGCCAAGTTGAAAAATGACAAACTGCCACCAGGAAAAAACCCAATTTTTAATATGCCTTAACACTTTTTCTTTATCCGTTCTCAAGCTATCTCCCATTGAGGAATGTTCTAGACACCAGAGCAATCCTTCACTGAGAAATATGAAGAGTCAGCAGTGTCATCCAGAAGACAAAGGACAGTGAGGAATTTTCCAGATATGTACAGGTGGAGTCAAAAGCAGGGCGAGCCCTCAGGCCACAGGGTATGATGCTCAGTTTGTGTGTTTGATTTTTGCGGTACTGGGGATTGAACTCAGGACCTCATGATTGCCCGGCAAGCATTTATTCTACTGAGCCATCTCCCGGGCCCAAGGTATGATGCTCTGGCCACTGTACCAGGATGGTTACATTTATTACCTCTTAGTCTACAGAGCCATCTAGAAGGTGAGTCTGTTTGCTACTTTCTTTGTTCCCCCTTTGGTCAAAGAGGCCCAAGAAAGAGAGAGCTTGCTCCCTGCCCCACAGCCAGAAGGAACGGGCCTTCTCTCAAACTGCCGTAGGTACAACACCAAGTGCACCATGGTTTAACCATTTCCTAGTCAACGCCAACCTGTGCATGGGCGCAGGAGTGTGTTCCACACAAATCCTTCAGGAAATGAATAGAATAGACTGAACAACTCCTGACAGCAAACTCAAACACCAAAGAAATAAAATCTAATGATGTGGATAGACAGGTCTGGGATTGAACTCCTTCTCCAATCAGTCTCTGACTGTGTGGCCTTGACCGTGGTATTTCAGTCTCTCTGAGTCTTGTCTCTCCATAAAATGGGAGTTAGAGATGAACCTATTTGAACCATGTATGTAATGGGTTAAAAAGAACGTGAAGAGTGTATTCCAGTACATACCACCACAGAGCTTAATCAATACAGAGATTCCATTAAAGCTCTCTCTAGTAACTGCAGTGTCTAGGGTTTCCTTGAGGCTTAGTAGGTGTTTAATAAATGTCTACTAGGTGCACAACACACATATGCCTCTGTATGGGCAGCCAAGGCAACACGATCCACTTGCAAAGGCTAGCTGTATTTTGGCTGCCTCACAACAGATTTTATTTCCAGGACTCAAGCAGAAAATACGTGCAGAATGGTGTCTGGAACACAGCATAGAGTCTTAATAAATGTGGTATCGAAAGACCACATTCACAACAGAAAACCTGACTACTTGGTGGAGCCTAATTCGTCATTATTTTACTTCTCTTCGTGTCATTACTAATTCTTTTCTTCCAAGTTCTGATGTCTTAATTCACAACCTTTGATCAGATCTCATCATACCCCTGGTGTATCGCTATGGTAACCTCTTAAGAACACAAAAATTGCCCTTTCTTACCATGGGGGGACATAAATATTGAAAATTCATTTTTTGCATGGCTCCACCTATGTATGTACTATATGATTTTCATTTATACAGTTAAATAAAAGAGATAGTGATGTAAATATATCACTGCACTTTATTAAGTACAACAAAATCATCCAGTGGATAACTATGGTCAGCACCTCCTAAGGTATTTGTTTACAGGATACAGAGGTTGTCTCCAGGTGGTGAGGGAGACATAGTCTGGCCCTGCCTCTGGTTGCTGCTCAGTGGATTAAAGACAGGCCAATCAGAGATCTGGGAATATGGAATTGAGATGGGAGGGACAGGACATCATTGGGAACTGGAAGTTGGGAAATTAGGGGAACACTTGCAAGTGTTAAGGTTCTAGGCACAGCCATGAAAATCTGAAAGGAGTAGGAAGTCATTTGTTTTTCTGTAAAGTGAACAGGAGTGGGGCATGCTAAAAAAAGAAAGAAGCAGAGTGAAGAGCAGAAACAGGAGAGAGCCCAGACTACAGGAAGGTTGGGATCTGGCTGGCTTTACAGTTCAAAGTTTAATTCTTCCCCAGCTGTGCCAGCCCTCTGTCTCGGAGCCATATTCAAGATTCTCTAGTGTGTATTTGGGACTATCTTATCTTATTGCTTTCCTCAAGCTTCCTTGAGATAATTTCTGTTCTCTGCAACTACAACTCGCCATTAGGTAAAGCTATGATTACAATTAGGCTTATCAACAATAATGTTTATATGCATTTAACACCATGAACGTTTACAAGCTGCTTATTATTACTAATATCTACTACAAGCAAGCACTGCAGTTATGCTGCTGAAGCAGTCATCCAAGAACTAGCAAATGGATAGCAGCGGGGGGTTAAAAGGATTAAAAAACAAGCCAGAGAGAGAGAGAGAGAGAGAGAGAGAGAGAGAGAGAGAGAGAGAGAGAGAGAAGTTCTACTGAAATGATAACGAATGTGAAAAGTCATCAAACCACTGCAGTTGCTTCCATTTACAAGAGTATATTGGGGTCAGATGACTGTAGATCAGTAAGACAGTAGGGAAAAATATTTTCTATTAGGAAAGAATGGAACAATGAAACAGATGGACTGCTGTTTTTACCATTAAGATTACAAGAGCACAAAACAATGGTCATGCTTAGCTGGTTCTGAAAAAAAAAAAAAAAATGACTGCCATCTCCATGGTTCCTAAGAAATATGCTCTGCTCTTACAGATGCCGATAAAGCATTATGCAACTATCAGTTTAGTGATGGAAGTGCCACCAAAGATTCATATTTAACAGAGGCCAAACAGAACAGACAATGGGGAAGGTGGTTGGTGGGGATCTAAATTAACTAAGTGTGATTGAGGAAATAATTGAGGCAATAAAAAGATCAATAGAAAATCAGGCCATTCCCCAGGCCCTCGGGGTTGCTCAGTGGAATATTTCAAAAGAAGAGCATTTTCTGGACTCATCCCACTTCTAAGACACAGTGCGCTAGGGCCCAGTCTTTGCTGGAATGGGCACACACGAGACACCAGCCAACTGGAGAGCCAGTGAATGATGGATGGAGAAGAACTTGATTGCGTGCTTGCCTTTCTGCAATACAGCTCTGCAAACAGACAGCAACACAACAGAAACACTGTTTCAGGTCATAAACATGCAGTAATGATGCTGCTCTAGAAAATCTCAAAAATCCAGGTAAATGCTAAGGAAAAAAAAAATCACCTGTAAGGCCCCACACAAAAAGAGACTATTAAAATACTGCTACATGTTTTCAGTATTGTGTTAGAATAATGTATGCTTATATTTTTTTATCACTACTTAAAATAATCTTGATCTTGCTGCATATGCTGTTGTCGCATTTTTTCACTTATTATCTAATAGGAATTTTCTTATATTATTTCATGTAATTTCAATGCTACATCACATTCCATTGCATGGTTTTGTTATTAGCCAACACATCAGCTATTTAAACAGTTTCCATTTGACTATTTTCTATGGAATTAATGTTTAAATTCTCTTCATTTCCCACAGAGTCGTTAGCGAACATTACACGAACAACTTACATGTTAGATGGTACAACTCTGTGGAAATCATTTATCTGTAAAATCACACACACACAAAAATCACTGCAAAACCCCTATTCCAAATAATAGGAGGCTTAATGGAGGTACAATATTCATAATGTATTTGTGAGACTGAAAAATGGTCTAGATTCTAGAAATTTCCTTTCTAATAGTTTCATAAAGTCTCATATTTCCCTCAGTTCCTTCTCCTCTGTGATTTCCACAAGCCACACCCTTGTCCCCCTCCCACCCACCCCCAGCCTTGGCTCATGCCTTCCCTTTAGGTGGGGCTGGCCTTCAGCTTCCTCTGTGTTTCTAAGCTCAGGTGGAAGTTCTGCCTCTCTCTTCGTCTTGGACTCCATAATTCTCTCTCTTTGAACAGATGGATCTGTGCTGTTCACTATGATAGCTGGTAGCTGCTTGTGGTTGTTTAAATTAAAATCAAAATGAAATAATCAATTCAGTTTCTTGTTTACTTTAGCCACATTTCAAGTACTTCACACTACTAGCAACCAGTGAATACTGAACTAGACAGTAGATCTAGAAGATTTCCATAATTTTAGATATGTTCTATAATAGGACAGGTATTCTAAGAGCACTTAATTCTGGGTTACTGCAATACATATTCAATTCTAGTTTGTCTTCCAGTTATATCATATTTTAAGAATCAAAAATTAACAGGAAAAAACTGTTTACTTTCTCTATTTTGAATTGAAACAGTGCTGGGCACAGAGGGAAAACTTCGCAAAAAAATTTGGATAATGACCACGATGACCTCTCAGCAGAACAAATAGCGGGCACTATCAATAACTGCAGCAAGAGTGCAGATCGGACAGTTTGGAGGAAGCGACGATGGGCTTTCTTCTACACACACAATGACACTGGAAAAAACCCTGCGTCCTGCAAATTGTGTGCCTCATATCCTCAGGAAGAACCCACCGAGGGCATTAGCAGGGATTTTCAGCTAACTCCATGCTTAGATCAAGTGAAATCGTCAAAAGGCCTGAACACATAGGCTATCAACAGAGGCTTCTATACCCTCCTTTAAGACTGTTCACAATGAAAAACTGTCTTCAGATATTGGTGCACCTTTGATTGTGATTCTGGTTGGCAAAGAAACTGGCCTGTGTCTGGGCAATTTATTGGAAGTGATAAAGCCATACATGCTACACTCTCCTCTCATTTCCCTGGCTTGAGATGACAGCAGAATTTTAACAAAAACTCAGGGTGTCATTCACTGGAATAGCCTTGTAAAATGTATGTTTTATCTTTATACTAATCTCTTGGAAGAACATGTTCTTAGAGGCAGATTCACTTATTATCTAGCATTTATTGAGATCTGTGGTAATGATCACTTTGCAAAAGTATCTTTTTTAATCCTCATAATAATTTTGTGAGCTAGGTATTTTTGTGTTCATCTTTTAGCAGAGAAAACTTGTCAAAGAGGATGGTTCATTTGCCTCTGATGAGATAGTGGTAGAGGACAGAGTGAGAGGAACAGCCTCTGTAGCTTGTTGGACACATGCTTCCAGGCATGCTGGAGGGCCAGCTGCGTGCTGGTGAAGCAGTGCTGGGGACAGGGACCCCCCACCGTGGCACTCTGAGATCTTGTAGGCAGCACGGGTTCTTATCCTTCCCAGGCCTCTTCAGACACTCATGAGAACAAAATTTCAGCAGGAAAGACTACTCATACTGGGCACGATGACTAACCTACGACTCAGTGAGCCAAGGCCCTTACAGTCTGCACCTCTAGTTCTCTTATTTTACGTAAAACAAAATCTGATGTTTTGTTGAATGCTGAATGGTCGAGTTTGTACCACTGCCCCAGCACGCTTGCTACCCATGTCCTGCTGATTCCAACTCCATTGGCAGGGCAGGCCCCTCCCTGGAGCTCCACACTCAGGCAACTTTCTTTCTCAGGTGTTTCAAAAGGAGCTCGAGCCTGCCAAGCCACAAAGGTCCTCCTCTTTCCAGGTCAGCCCTTTGCCTCATTCTCCTCCTTGGAGGCTCCTCCACCATTGTGTCCCTCAGGACAGGCTCTTGGCTAACTCTTGATTCTCCCCCTTCCTCCACGTTGGATCCACTGCCAAGTGCTACTGTCTGCCTGCGAATGGCTCTGCCCCAGGTCAGTCCAGGGGCCGCCACTACGGTGCTAATCACTGCCTGTTCTCACCTGAATTGCTGCAAAGTTGGACATTCTGCTGGCCCTAGCTTCAATTCCATCCTTAACTAATTCATTCTTTACACAGCTGTCAGCCTAATATTTTAAAATGTAAATGAGATCTCATACTTCCCCATATATTAGAATCAAAAGGGTAGATGTTAGTCAATGGGTATGAGCTTCCAGCTAGACAGAAGGAACAAGATTTAGTAATCTACTACCCAGCACAAGAACTACAATTATCAATAATGGAAATTTTTAATTTGCCCAGCATAGACTCCATATGTTCTTGCACAAAGAAATTAGTTATTTTGATTTCATTTTGCACAATGCGTGCATGAATCATAACTTCCTAAACACAATAATTGCTTATCAATTAATAAAATAAAAATAAATGAGTTCAGAAATCCTCTAACCACCTCTCATTGCACTTCCTGAGACGTGATCCCAAGTCCTTCATGGAGTTTTGAGGCCTGACAGGACCTGGCCCTGCCCTCTGTCCTGGCCACAGGCCTCTCCCTCTGGCCTTTGCTCAGTTGTTGCCCAACGCTGCCCTCTGTGCTGCACAGATGGTGCGTGCTTTCTCCAGTCCGCTGGCCCCTCCCTGCCCTTCACTGGCTGACTCTTACTTGTCCTCTTCACCATTTATCTGGTGTAACTCTCCCGTCTAAGTCAGAAGCCTTCCTTGCATTTCTTCTTGCATGCCTTGTGCCTTTGAACCAATTTAGCAGTGTCCACGTGCACCTCAGTTCCTGGAGGAAGGGTCTGTAAGGACTGCACTGAGGAGCCTGCTGTCGGACAGGACAGGGCAGCTCCCCAGAGCCACCTCCCAGCGCTGGACAATGCAAAAGTTGTCGCATACGCGGTTGCATCTTGCATGCTTCACACCACAGACTTTTTTTTTTTTAATCAGAAAGTTTTTCTTTCTTTTTAAAAAATCATTTATTTATTAATTGGTGCAGGGTCTTGCTACATAGCTCAGACTAGTAGTGATCCTCCTGAATCAGGCTCCCCAGCGCTGGGATTACAGGCGTGCACAGCCATGCCCAGTTTTGGTAGCCAGCATGATGTGCCCAGGGTGCTGGAGCTAGTACGGCATGCAGTACTACAGATTGAATGTGGGTCCCTGAGTTTGCCAGGCAGGCACTTAGACTGCCAAGCTATCTCCTCAGCCGTTCGCACCACAGACTTAAAAAAAATCTGTCCAGTTTCAGGCAGTCGTGATAATTGATAATTTATGTTGACTTTCCATTAGGTTCAGTTGATTTTCAATTTTCTATTTATCTCTGTGTTGGCCTTCTTCAGTCATTACCTAAAAAACAAATTTGAGTCCTTATAAAACCTGCATTCTAACATCTATAATTAAGCAATTTTGTTTTGCTCTGCTATCCCCCATGTGCTTTTTCTTTCTGTTATTATGAGTCATACTAGTTACTAGTCAAAAAAATAAATGGTGTAAAGAGGCCAAAGCAGAATAAATTCACCTGGGAATGCTTTAGCTCAGCATATTGAGAAGGACTGCTGACTGGCAAGCATGTTCCAGGGTAGAATACGGCAAGTCAAGACAAGAGTGCGACAGCGTTCAGAGAACGGAAATGAGGGTAACGCTATGGCAGAGTGTGATAGCCACTTTCCAAAAGAACTTGTTTTATATCTATAACTGACCAAGAGAGACAGACAGACAGACAGACAGACAGACAGACAGACAGACAGACAGAATGAGAGCCAGAGATAATGAGACCATGGGAGTGCAAGAGAGAAAGAAAAATAGTTCTTAACCAATGATTTTTTTTTTTAAAGTATACTTCACATTTTTAACTGGTCTTTTCCTGGTTCCTAGTCAGCATGTCTCCATGAGGCTAATTAATACAGCATAAAGATTTGCTAAGCTATAATATTTGCTAAGTGAAGTGTACAAAAGGCATTTTTGACTTACAATGCTTTCAACTCATGATGGATCTACCAGTGCATAACGCAGCATAAACCAAGGAGCATTTACGTCAGTGATGGCGAGTCCTTTAATGATACAGACCTCTGAACTTTTCAATGGTCCACAGAACCTGCTGTGGCACATGTGCCATAGACTTGCCAGCACTGATTTATGGGTGTGTGTGTGTGTGTGTGTGTACTTTTTTCTACTTTTTCTTCCTTCTTTCGTATCAACTATCTCAGTTATGGACTGACTTGTTTCTTATCTAAAATTCATGTTAAACCTTTAACCAAAAGTACCTTAAAATGTAATTGTATTTACAGTCTTTAAAAGGATAACTAAGCAAAAACGAGCACACTAGGATGGATGCCACCCTAAAATAACTGTGCTAATGAGCAGGACTATATATACAGAAGTACCATTAAAAGACACAGTGAGAAGTCAGCTATTGACAGATCATCAAGGAGAGAAGAACTAGAAGAAAATAAGCCTGTTAGCATCTCGATCTAGAACCAGCAGCATTCACTGAGTGAAAATATAAATTTTCATTGTTTAAGCCACCTGTGGCATTTTGTTACTGTGCCCCTAGCAAACTAGTACCTTTCTCCACCAGATTCTAAAATTAGCTAGGATAAGGACCGTTTAATCTGTGTTCTCAGGCATAACTTTATTATATAGCAAAAAGCTATGATGAAATATTACAGTTACTGTGTCCAAAGTTACAGCAACAAACATGCCAAGCACCACACTCTGGGACATCGATTGGGCTCAAATCCTCTCAAATCCTTGTTTAATCACTTCTGAAACCATGTGACATGGTACAAATCGCCCAACTTCTCTGTGTCTCAATTTCTTGGGCTAAAGCACAGAGATAACAGTAAGTCCTATCTTAAAGGGCTTTGTAAGGATCAAGTGACAATGCTGAGAACAGTGTGGATACATAACAAGCATACAATCATGATTGTGACTATTGCTGATGTTGCTATTTACTCAGACTTCTGGACGAAGGCTTCATGGACAGTTCTAGTAAGATTTGGAGAAAGTAAATGTCTAAGGCTTTGGCATACTCTGAGGAAATGGCTGCTTGAAGGCAGGGGCTGTCCTGGGCTGAGGGCACACCTCACGTAGACTAAGCGTGCCTCACTGTTTATGCAATCGAATGCTGAGTGAGCCACCCTGTAAGGGCTGCGAGGGAATTCCCAGGTGAAAGCCACTGCCAGGCCAGCTGCAGACACCAACGGCTTTCGCTGCTCCACCTGGGGAGTGAGAGCGCTGACAGAGACCACACCCTCAATGTCGGATTGAGAGATAAAGGAGACAATTCTTGACCCTTTCTTTCTCAGTCCAGGGCTTGAACAGAACGGTTTTCTGGAGTCTCCGTAGCAATTATTTCTGTTATCCTTACTGTCAGAGTCCTTAGTATCTACCAGGATGCAGAAACAAAAGTTTGGGCAGCTCCTGACCCCAGTGCTACACTGACCTGAGGGACTGATTCCACTTTCCACGCCTCTCACAACAGGGGCTCCACGTCATCACATCTTAGCTCTTATTGTGCCTCAAAGAAGATAAAAAGTTTGTTGATGGTTAAAGTTATGCCTGTTCTATGAAATAACTTCTTAAGTCACTGTAAACTCAACTTTCTAGCCCTTGAAGCCCACTTCTATCTATAGATGATTTACAGAATGAACACACACACACACACACACACACACACACACACACACACACTATGGAGTCAAATTCCAAGCTGATGCATGCATGGAAAATGGCAATGTGCATGAGGAGGAGCCTGCACTTATTTTCTAGGCTGGGTGAGCAGCCGTAAGTGCTTGGCCACTCAGCACAATACATATCCGTGACCTCTGCTTCTGTATGACCAAGTCCTGCATTGGCCATCCCAGGTCCTTGGCCTCATCAGCTGCAACCACAGCGTGGCTGGTGGCAGGCATATATGGAGGCTTGGCTGGAAAAGCTCGCCTTGCAAACTCAGATTGCTGCCGACATTCAGCTCCTTGTGGCTGCAGGATGAAGGGTCCTGTGTCCTTGCTTGTTGTTGGTAGGGGGCAACTCCCATCTATCAGAGACAGCCAGTGGCTCCAAGGAGCAAAGCCACTGGGGAGAGCCCTCTCACGTAAGGGAGAATCTAGTCCTTTTAAGAGAACTGATTCCATCAGGGCCACCCAGAACGTTGACTGTTTTAATGAATTAAAATTAAATTAACAGGACCATCATCATACATCAAAATTGCTTTGCCTTTGCCTTGCAGCACAGACAGAATCACACCAGAAGAGTAAGTGTTGCCCACTTTCATGGGGGCATGCCAGGCATGGCATATATGCCATGTAGACAGAATCTTCTGAGCTGACCATAGTGACAAAACTTAAAATTTTATAGACTTACACATTTCATCACTCCTAATTGAAGTAAATTCACCGTTTTAATCATCTCGAGGTATACACATCATTACTATGTTCATAAGGTTACACAATCATTACCATTATCTAATAAACATTTCTGTTATCCCAAAGAGAAAGCTTCTACTTCTATCTCTATGGATTGTTTTTACAAATGGAAAATGGAATTATATACATGGTCTTCTGAAACTCACTTCTTTTATTCAGCATAGGATTTTCAAGGCTTGCCCACGTGGTAATGTGTATTAGTATTTTACTCCTTTTCATGGCTAAATTGTATTTTACTACATTATTCTTTTATTTATCCATTCATCAAGGGGTGGATACTTAGGTTATTTCTACCTTAATAATAATTCCAGGCAGGGGAGATAGCTTAGTGGTCTAAGCACCTGCCTGGCAAGCACAAGAACCTGGTTCTATCCCTAGAACCCAGGTACTGCATGCCATGCTGGCCCAGCATTGAGCTGGACACCAAAATGGCATGGTAGTGAACTTCTACAATCCCAGTGTGAGGGAGGCTGAGACAGGAGGATCACTACAAGTCCAAGCTGTGTAGTGAGACCCTGTACCAAACACATGAAATAAAAGAGAACCAATAATAATGCCATAGACTACTGTAATGGATTATATATTCTGTCCATTTGAGAAGTTTGGCCATTTAACTCAGCAGGGTGCTGAGCTCCTCACTGAGTGAGCATCCTCAGACTGTGCAAGAGGAGAGCATAGAGATGGTATGGGTATAAGGGACTCACCTCAGCATGGACAGCCTGCATAAACTATGTGGAAAAGAGGCCTATTCTTCTTCTCTTTTTGCTCTTGATGCTTTCAAGTCACTCTACCTTGGAGCCAGCTGATATGGACTGAAACCTACACAAACTATGAGCTAAATGAACCTTTCCTCCTTAATTTTGGGTATCAGGTATTTTGTCCCAGCGATGAGAGAGAAGTGGACAGAATGTGGTACCAAGAACTTGGAAGACAGAGGAAGAGGGACACCAGCCACTACGCTGCCCTCTGGAGTCTAGGGAGAGAAATGACATAGATTTTCTCTTGTGTTTGCTGAGGCAACACTGTTCTCTTACTATCTTGAAAGTGGCTCAAGGAAACTCACTTCACAATTTTCACTGTCAGAAGTGTAACGTAACAAATTTGTGGTGATTTGTTAAAATTGGCATTGAAAAGCAATATGGCTTCTTCTTCCCAATATATTATACACTCCTTATGGAGCAATCAGTTATCTCAAAATAAAACCTGATCAGATCATTTCTCTACTTGAGACTCTGCCATGTGTGTCTAGAGTTCTCATGGTACACGTTTAGTGACACCTAAAAGTTATGGCAGTGTGGTAGTTACTTTTCTCTTGTTCCCCCAAGATGTAGGGCAAACTTTTAGTTGCAAGACCCTATGCAAATGAAAACAAAGTTAAACACTGTCAACATTCAACGGCACAAGGTAAACACTTTGATTCCAAAAGTTACAAATGGGAATACAAAGGAACGAGACCAAAGCAAGTTCAAAATCCAGTGAGGCTAATATTAAGTCCCATAGTTCCATGTCCAGCATCTGAGGCAATCTGTGGCACACTGTGAGCTCTAAAGAGCTTGCACATTTTCATTTCCACAGCACTTTTAGTGGTTGTAGCTCCCATGGCTTCCTTCTTAGGCCTGCTCTTCTCCCTCTTTGCAGGCTTCCTCGGATAATCCACATACTTGGCTTTTCAAAACTTCTGGTGTCTTCACTGCACCTCTGGCTTCACCCTCACAGCTTCACACACTGTCCTCTCAGGGACACACTGCCTCCTAAGCTTTCTGAAACTGGAGTAGAAGCCTTCTTAACCTTTGCATTCTGCATGCACCTAAAATGAGCACCATGTGGATGATATCAAGGTCTGTTGATGGCTCAGCAGGAGCCAGGATGAATCCAATTCTGAGGAACAAATTTTCTATGCTGCTGCCTTTCTGGAACAACGTGCTCTGTAGCTTTCTTCCTGAAGCAAAGTCTTTCACTTTTGCAGTTTTGAGGCTTCAAACAGTGGAGACTTGCTGCTTCTTGTGATGGCCTCTGGTCATCTTTTATATCCTCTTGTTCCTTTTCAGCAATCAAGATCAGCTCTGTCTTTGTAGTGCACAGCTTTATTAGAGCTTCCTTTTTGGCCAAACTCACAACACTTTCAATCATCATTTAAAGAGCTGGACTCTTTGCTCTTGATTCACAACATAAATCTGGCTAAATGCTCCCAATAATAGCTATGCCACCACCTCAACATTAGGCTGCCTTAAAATTTCTTGTGCCAGATTAATTAGCTTACTGCCTTTAACCTCAAGTGAGGCACAGTCTCTGGAAATAAGCAAAATTCAAACGAACTTCCTGCCAAGCCATAACATACATCATCAGCAGTCAGTCCTTCTTCCCAACAGAAACTTCCCAATCCTGCACTCCACTTGCAGGATTTCTATCAGCCTCAGGTCATTTGAGCCCTGACCAGTCTCTCCCATACAGAACAACCTAAGGTATTTCACCTCTACTTTTTCATCCAATATCTCCAAACTGTTCCAAATTCTTCCTACGCACCATTCCTAAGAGCTCTTGAACCATATGGTTAGGTACAGTCACAGCAACAACCCCAATCTTGGTATCAAATTCTGTGTTACTTTTCTCTCATTGCTGAGACAAATACCTGACACCCAGAATTAAGGAAGGAAAGGTTTACTTAACTCACAGATTGTGGAGGTTTCAGTCCATAATCAGTTGGCTCCAAGGCAGAGTGCCATGCCACAGGGACAACCCTTCAAGGTGGCAAAGACAGCAAAAGCAATCTCTTTCCACCCTTATATTGTAAGCAGACCACCCAATTGGGTGTAGTACTCACAAATCTCCATGCTCTCCTCTTCCTCAGAATGGGTTCTAGCTTTGTTATGGCTCTGAAGTCTCACCTCACACCAACTACTTCCCAACCCTTGCATTTGCTGTGGCAAATATCTTGGCATCAGTGTTCCTTTTCTCCTGGATACTTCCCTGGCTTGGTTGGTTCCCATTCTACAACACCTTTACATTTTCCTGTGAGAACCTCAAGCAACTAATGTCTTAATGCAATAATTACTAGTCTACATTTTTTCTCTGGAAAGATTAATTCATTTGTTTTCATTTCAGTTTGTTAAGTACCTACTGTATACCACACATAGTTTGGGTATGTTCCATACAGTATAGATTCAGATGGCATTATTCATAATTTATTGTTTATTAATACTTCATCACTTACATAGTACATACTCAAGAATGGCCATTAAATGAATAGATGTAAACTTTCATCTGTTTAAGCACTAATTATAATGGTAGATGTACAGACTACATATATGATAAACAATTATTTAAAACTAGCATGTTGTGGTTTGGTTAGGTTTTTTTCTTTCTTTTTGTAAGGGGAAAGAAAATAACACAGGACACATTTTATAATATTGTTTTACAATGAATTAGCCAAAGAATCATATAGAAGTGCAGGAAATCTGTCACAAACTAAAGACCAAAGAATCCAGCTGAGGGCCTGGGTCCTAATATCCTATATGGGTCCAGCTGCAAACCTAGAGCTCATAACAATGCTTCCCACAAGTCCAACTAGAGGCCTAAAGCCCACTTCAGGTAGGCCTGCTTCATGGATCTGCCCTGAAAGGGCCCAATGGTCAGTGTTGGAAGATAGAAAGCCTATGCCAGTGAGATGAGTGGAATGAAGCATCTGTGCTAGAAGGCGGAGGGATCTGAACTGGAGCTAGGAAGCAGTGCTCAAGGTAAGAACCAGAACTCCTCATAAATGTACTGCAGACACCTTCAGTGACTGTGAATTTCCAAATTTCTACAATGATGATGAAAGCTAACTACCCATTGGGAAAGCTAATGTAACAAGCTTCTCCACAAGGCTGAGCAGTGCACCATCTTCCACTCTGGAGCCAGGAAGTGATGCTCAAGATGAGGACTAGAGCTCCCACAAAATGAACCAGAGCCATTCTCAGTGACATTGAGGTTCCAAGCTTATCCTCTGACAAGAACAGCCAAGTTCACTGGAAAAGCCAACATGACAAGGTCCCCCAGAAAAACAGCCCAGGAGAACCAACAGTTTTCAACAGCTCCAACAGCTTCTCCAAACAACATCCATAACAGAATACCAACAAGTTCTCCTATTCTGCATTTTATGCTGCTGGCAACAATTCTCACGTGGTCCTCCCATATCCAGCACTATTAGTTCAATTCAGCTGGGTGTAACAAGTTGACCATCAATTAGAAATCCAATATAGGGAAGAAAGATAAGTGTCTTAGCTACTTTTTTTGTTACTGGAGCAAAATACCTGGCAACCACATGTTAAAAGTGGAAAGGTTTATTTAGTTAACAGTTTGTAGAAGTTTCAGTCAGTAGTCAGTTGGCTCCAACACAAGGCAGCATGGCAGAAGGAGAACAGTTCATGGTATCAGGGTATAAGCCTATTGGTTGGTGTCATCCATACCCCATAGATGAGGATCATTCTTCTTCAGTAATTCCACTACTGACACACAGAACTATGCTAAAGGAACCAATGAACCAGCCCACTATCCTTCATTCATGATCAAGTTATGTCACCAAATTCCTACCTATGAGTACATGAAGCTTTAGGGGACCATCTAGATGTAAACCACTACAATTGGTTTATATCTTGTACCATCAATTTTGATAAGGCAAATATAAAACAGAGGTGGTTAATATATTACCTTTGACTCTTTAAGTCCAAATGGATCACTGTGATGGGCATTTTCACTTTTCTGATCTAGTACACACAGATACATATGTGTATACAGATATGCTCAAATATATACAATATATGCAGCCAGAAGACATTTCTATGGGAAAGCCACTTACCCATTTGCTCATCACACTTAGGTTTGTGCAGTGCTTTTTTCTTGGAGGAAGTAAGCTCTTCTGAGTCTTTTAAACTGATGTAAGAGACTTTATTTCAGTTCATTCTGTGAGCAAATGTGATGAGCCTAAGTCCCTACTCAGAAATTCAAGCCTGGAGAACTGGATAAATAAATATAAATGAAATCATTGACGGAGTGACATTTTCATTTAATTAAGGAAGAGAATCATCTCTAAAACAAATGATTACTCCTGACAAAGGAGTAGAAACTGGTCCTTAATTAATAAATTTCTAATAGCTCTTCCCCAGGCTGAGAGAGATGTTAGTGAAAAAGCACATTTAGAAGGAGGGGCTCAGGAGAGAGAATAGAAGGGAGGAAAGAAAGAAAGAAAGAAAGAAAGAAAGAAAGAAAGAAAGAAAGAAAGGTAACCCAAAAATTATTTACTTATGCTTCAATATAGGTCAAATCAAAATGTTTAGCGTAAAATTCTTTGTGTAAAAAAATAATTATCTAAGTGCCAGGAGAGGATGGATTAAGCTTTGAAAAAAATACAAAACAATTTTATGTCAATGAAATTTCTATAATTATTTCATTTCTTTATCCTTTCTAGGTGTGTTGTAATGTGGTATCAACTTTAGGGACACTAATGACAGAAGACAAATATTTCCTGATTCTTCAGACAGATAAATATCCATTTATGTAGATTACAGAACACACGAATCATGACAACAACAAAATAAGATGAACTAAGCTGAAAAGCATACTCAGACACTCTCAAATACATTTAGAACCTCCATACACTATCCATTTTATGGTGATAATATCCACTTTTCTTCCTAACATAACTGGGTAAGAGTTTTCAAATATACAAAGCAAAGCCATAACACCTCTTATGTAGTAGACACTTGAAACCCTTCAGATCATTGTTAATAATTTTCAGTGCACTCATTTATACTTAATTTCAATTAAATCAATTAAAATGTCAACCAGCAAAATATTCATGTCATTGATCTAACAAAATTAAGATAACTCAGGATATCTGCGGAATCATGAAATTCAAGGCTGACTTTTCTGTTTCATCATAATGTCAAGGTACAAGTTAAAATAAATCTGATTCCTTAGGGTACTCCAAGCCTCAGGGATGCAGAGAGAAGCTCAAAAAAATCTCCACATCACCCTTCCCTAGCAGCTCAAAATAACGGAAGTTGGAAGGTGAAGAGTGATAACAATGCAATAAATAAGCTCTTTAAGAAATCTTTTACTTGGACAGGTCAAGTGTTAATTTTTAAAAGTGAATCACAAATAATATTTTATTTGTAAAAGAAAACTTTGTATCTGTGAAACTACAGATACTTTACTCTTTAATATTTAAAGAGGGTACAAATTATAATTAAACAAAATATTACAAGTGATACAGAATTTCACTTAACAAAGTAATATGAATTTCAGTATTTGCTGTAATAGTGTTGTCCTCCGATCAGTTATTCATATTACTAGATATATGCATGTAAAATTGAAGAAAAAAAGAAATATGTAAGACATTAAGAAGAGAAAAATACAAACAATTGAAAAAAGGAGAAGAAACATTAACTGCTTCTTTCCATAGACCAGAAGAAATGCACAGTACAGTTGTCCAAACC